>APFE030583646.1:1184-29975 GCA_000404065.3 Pinus taeda | reverse complement strand
AATATTCCAAACTGCTGGTAAGACCAAATTCGAATTTACTTCCTATAGATAGACCAGGGACTGCTATAAATAGGAAGGGACCTAGAAATGCTATTTTTAGTAGTTTCACCTCTCACCCAAGGTGGCCAAAATGATCATTGGCCAAACTGCTATTTTTAGCAGTTCTATTTTTAGCACTTCCTAAATTTAGCATTTCTTGTTGCACACTTTTCAACAGATTCCATGAAGCTGTGTCATAGCAATATTCTGCAGATCCTATTTTTCTTCTATGGCAGAAACTTTGGATTTAAATTTAGCAGACAAGGATCTCAATACTTTCTCAACTAAGGTAACTTCCTTAATTTCTTCTCCTAGATTCTTCATACAATTGACAACCTCATCTATACGTAGGAAGTAACTAGCTATGCTTTCATCATTGTGCATCTTAAGAGTTTCATACTGAATTCTGGGAGTTTGAAGCTTAGCACATTTTACCTAAGAGTCTACTTCGTAGCTCAAAACATTTTGTCCCATATTTCTTTGGCTGATTTGAGCTGCATGACTTTGACAAACTCTGATTGTGACAGACTTCCCAATAAAGTATTAACAACTTTGGCATTGGTTTCATATTGCTTTTTACCTGCCGTATCTATAGGAATCGTTGTTGGAAATGTATATCCTCCTTCCACAATTTCCGATACATCCATTCCAAGCGAGTTTAGATAGGTTGTGGTTCTTGTTTTCCAATATACAAAGTTGATCCCATCGAAGATTGGCAGTCTAATGGATCCCATGCTTTCTTGATTAGTCATGTTGATGGATTTCCCTTCAAGTGATCAAGCTTCTTTTAAAGGAACTGCTTTGATACCAATTGTTGGAAATAATACTAAGAGGGGGGTGAATAATTATTATCAGATCTATAATTTTATATATGGTACTTTAGCTAAGTGAACTAGCGTGTACACGTGACTATACTTAAAGCAACTGGCGTATATGCAGAGAACTTTTGATTTAGACAATTTATCATATATTGAGCTTTAACCAGTATATCAGAGATTTATTCGACAATGCAGTAAAAGAAGAATAAAGCATCACGCATAGGCAACACACATGACCACCAAGATATAAGGTGGAAACCCAATGTGGGGAAAAACCACCTGTTGTTGTCATCTCTGTCTTCTTTCAATAATAAGAATATCTATTTAAAATCTTGTACTAGTGCAGAATCATACCAGTACGTAGGCACCCACCTACAGAAGGCTACAACCTTCTCTCATTCTCCAGCTACTATTGGAAGGGAGCTACAACACCCTAGCTCTTGTACTAGCCAATATGTTTACTAGTACATAGGTGCTAGCCTACAGAAAACTCCACTCTTCCACCAAGGACCACGTTTCATGAATTTTCAGACTGGATACTCATGGAACACAACACCACAATTTGAAGGCCGCGTTTCATCCAATTTTCATATTGGACCCATCAACAACATTGAAACTCAGAAAATCATACAACCATCAAATACATTTGCATCAACCAATCACTTGAAACTCAATGATCACTTTCTGAATCAACCATAACGGAATCAATCAATCACTAAAAACCCATCATCACTAAAGAAAATCACAATCAATAAATCTAATCATTCAGAACACTGTTACCAGAATGCAGGCATCAGAATGGAACCTAGAACTCTGCAACAACAAACAGAGACTACTGAAACTTTAAACATCATGCTTCATAAGGTATACACTACTTCCATGTGTCAAACTAGCGTGTATATGCGCTTTTACTAAAGGGAACCAACGTACAGATCTACAAATTCCAATTTATGATGTATACACTACTTTTATATGCTTAACCAGCATGCATACAGTCTTTTACTAAAGCTAACCTACGTACAAATTTGTAAATGCTAACTTAAAACATCACAACTATTCCAGACTTTAGTGATACCCAGATCATCACATTTATAGAATAAAACATACATCAGTATTCAGATCTAGACTATTCAAGGTGAAACCACATAATGAGAATACTTTTAAGACTTTATGATCCTGGTCCATCAACCTTCATCAACCATATAGGTGCCTCCTTAGATCAGATCAAGCAAACCATCAAAATCTCATTAACCTACATATATTATCCAACACCTCATAAGATATTCAAAATACTTGCACATTTGGCCTAATGATCTTCTCATCCATATGTATTTTATGCCTTTCTCAATACCATGGACCAAAAATACTTAGGACCAATACCTTGGACCAAATACCTCGGACCAATTACCTTGGGTCAAATACCTTGGACCAAAAAAATTGTTTTTCCAAGATATACATGTTTTTCCTTCTATGAAAGTGCGTGTGTACGTATACGCTCCTTTTGTTTAGTAAACCTGCGTGTATATTTAGCTTGGACAAGGTGAACCTATGTATACCTCTCTTTCTTCATTCTTTGTAGTATGATCTGTAATTCTTTGACCTGTTGCACTGTGAGCTTTCATCTGAGTGAGTTTCCATCAAGGACAACCCCTGTATCATAATGTCAACATTAAGGACCCTCTTTATGATAGAATTTTTTTTTTGGGTCCACTTGTATTCCTTCCTGGGATATTGAGTGACCTAGAACACTCCTTACATTAATCAAGAACTCACACTTCTTAGGACTAAGGTATAGGTTCATTTCAATGCATTTATTTAATAATTTCCCCAAGTTAGAGAGAGCCTCTAGAAAATCAAACCCATAGGAAGTGAAATCATGCATATAGATTTCTATAGAGTCATGGACTAGCTCAACAAGGATGCTTAGAACCACCCTTTGAAAAGTGGCAGGGGCATTACATAATCCAAAAGGAAGGAACCTATAAGAAAAGGTACCCTAAGGAAAAGTGAATTTGGTTTTATCTTGCTCATTTGGGCTGATCTAGATCTTATTGTAACCACTGAATCCATCCAGGAAAGAGAAGAACTTCTTCCCTGCAAGACCATCCAAGTATTGATGAATGAAAGATAGAGGGAAATGGAATTTTTTAGTGGCTTTGTTTAACTCTTTGTAATCCACACAAATCCTCCATTTTCAATTCTTCTTTGGGTACAAAACTAGAGGAGACACCCACTCACTATTTGAGATGGGGTAAATGAACCCTACATCTAACAACTTCTATAGTTCTTCTTTGACTATGTCCTTGAGGGCTCGATTGATTCTCCATTGAGGTTGGCATAGTGGTTTGCATCCTTCCTTGATGTAGATGTGGTGAGTACACACTGAAAGGTGCACTCCTTTCATTTCCTTATAGCTCAAGGCAAAAGAATTCAAGTGCTCTCTTAGCATGTTGCACAACTTCTCTTCCTGATGGGCTGAGAGTGAGGGGTTGATTTTCAATGTTTTAGATGGACCAAATTCTACCATTGATATGAGCAAGACTTGAGTCAACTAGGCACAAATCATTCTAAGGACTATCTTCAGATCTCTTCACCATTTCATCAAGAGGCATGGTGTTGGGGGGCTGGTTCTGGAGGATTTGATCAATTAGGTCATCTTCATCAGGTTGCCCCCCTCCTATAATATTATCTAGGGTACAAATTGGGTAGGATGTGGTATGGTACACTTCATCTTCCTCTTCCTCTTCCAACCATAAGGGTAAGTCATGCTCTAGAGATGGTTGAGTAGGAGGGTACCAGACCAATAGTTTGGAAAAATGCCCATTTTTAATGGTCATATTCCCAGCCCTGCAAATTATGTAAGCATCAGTAGTGGCTACCCATCACCTTCCAAGGATGAGAGGATAACCATTGAATTTGGTCTTAGGTTGGAGAATTAAGAAGTCAGAAAGGTATTCCCAGGAATCAATGGGGACCATCACATCCTCAAAAACTCCTTCCAAGGCTACTATGGATCTGTTTGTAAGCTGCAAGACTGTTGTCGTATTCCTTAATGATCCCTGGAGATTCAGTTTAAGCATGGTCTCCTTAGTAATCAAATTGGTGGCATCCCCAAGATCAATCAAGGTATGGGGGACAATGATGTCATAAATGTGCACATCTACCACAAGACTTACAGGGTCTAGATACTTCAGGGAAATCACTCTCCCCAACACTAAGTCAGATAGTTGTCCAATGACATTAATGGTAGGGGTGTCTTTCTTTCTCCTCTGAGAACATTTGAAGAATTTCTACTTAATTAACTTATTGTAGATGGGGACATCCTTGATAGCTTGGAGGAGTGGGATTTTAACACAATTGTTTTTCAATCCACCTAGAAGTTCAGTCTCTTTTGGGATGTGCTAGCTAGGATGGATTATTCTCTCAAGAAAAGGAGGTGGATTGGATTGAGGAAAAATCTCTCCCTTTTCCTCTTCAAGCTCCTTAGGTGGATATGGACATTGGTTATATGTAAGAACTCTTCCAAACCTGAAGTTGATTTATTGAATTTCCACATCGTAGGTAGGGTAGGATGTCTCTCCACTATAGACCTATTGTGCCTGCTTTTTTTTGGGTTCGGATTTGGATAAGTTGGAATCTGAGGTTACTTAGGTGGAGCATGGTGAAGGATCTGTGGTTGAGATGTAGGTGGAGGTAGTAAGGATGGAGATTGGTTGAATGGGGGCCTTCACTTCTGTGATGGGGTATTCCATTGAGATTGTGTGGGAGCATATGACTGAAATTATTGATTGGAAGGCTTGGAAAGGTATGGAGGTGCATAAGACCAAGGAGAAGGTGTGGACCATGAAGGATGAGCAAGATGACATCAAGGGAGAATGGATGCATTCTTATTGGGGTTTTAATGTGAATAGGACACCCCTTGCATGTCGTGTTGGTATGGTCGAGGTCCTTGAGACCTCCGTTGGTTAATATAGTAGATTTGTTCCGTCACACCTTCAGTACCTTTATACACAAATTTCAATCCAAGCAGAGAAGGGCACTTTTCAATGGAGTGGCTTTCCTCATAGACCAAGAAAATATCTATAATATTAAATGGACATTCATTTCTAGGGTGCCTCTTGGTGCATATGGGAAAAAAGATAGCTAAGGATATTTCTCCTTCCTCCTGCTTCCTCTTGATCTGCATGGTGTCCATTTGTAGAGAAAGGGTATGTGACATTTCAATATTGAAGTCCTCCAACATGTTCCCAATTTCACTTTTGATGGATGTGTTGGAGGAGGATGAACTGGCCAAAGATTGACTAGCCCTACCCTTCTTTCTGGCTACCCTAGAATGATTTCTGAAAATTGTCTTGATATCATCATAAGATAGCTGGTAGATGTCACCTCCAGATAACATGTTTAGGGTTTCTAGGATATCTTCCTTGATCCCTCTAAGAAGGACTAACTTGAGTGATTCAGGATCGAGGGTGCATCTGGCCCTTTTATAGCTGAGTTGGAACATTTCCCCATAATATTCCAACGATTCATCATGTCCCAAGGCCATTTTGAAGATTTCTTATTTGGTATCCTTGGACCTACAGTAGTCCCTATACTTTGCATTGAAGGATTGTTGCATCTGAGCATAGGTAGTGATGTTGTACCCAGACAAACCCATGAACTAGCACAGGGTTGCATCCTTAAGGATGGTTGGTAACAATTTCATCTTCTGGTCATTAGAGGTATAGTCATAGGTTCTGCAGATGACATAAAACTCAAACAAAAAGGTATCAGGGTCTTCTGAGGTTAAGCCATGGAAGTGAGGAAGGGCAGAGGGTCTTATGTTTTTCATCCTAGCATCTCCTTTGGTTTCCCTGATGGAGAAAGAACCTTCATTTCTATTTGAAGCCATGTTGTAAGTGTGTGGAATGGTTTCTTCTTCTTCTACCCCAATAGGTTCTTTAAAGATCTCTTGTGGCTCACCTAATGGGTGTTCCAACTCCCCTATAGTCAGAGAGGGAAGCTAACAGCCACCGAAGAAGAGGGAAGGTTGGATGTCTGATGGTGTGGGGCTATTTGGAATTTTTTTCCCTAAATTATCTCTATCCTACGAGGCATGAATTTTTTTTTCTTTTTTTAGTTTTTTTTCATAATTACTTGCAAAATATAAAGAAAGTAGAAATTGCAACTATCTATAGAATACAAAACAAAAAGAAAGCAGAAATTGCAACTATCTATTGAGTGCAAAACAGAAAGAAAGAAGAAATTGCAACTATTTACTAAACATTAAATAGAAAGGGAAGCATAAATTACATCTACCTAGACACCTCTTCGATAACGACGCCAAAAATTAATGAGCCTTAGTATTGCAACAAGGATGTTACAACTCCTAGGGCTACCAACTTTACTTTATCAACCTAGGGTTTCATACAAACCTGGATGTGAAAGTGCTATATGCATAGTAGATGCAACAACCTACTCTTCTCACTTTTCAACTGGGGCACTAGACCATTAGGGTTTTAAAACTAGTCTTCTATTGACTAGAAGGAGTTTGAATAATGGCAGTGAATGAAAATCTAATCTTTAATGCAAGGAAGTAAATGCTTTCCTATTTAGGAAATGAAAGTGTTGAAAGGAAAGTGCTATGAAATGCCATGAAATAATCTAGCTAAGAAATGACACACGTTACTTGTAGAAAATAAATAATCTAACCTTGCATTCTATCACCGATTATCTAGACTAATTGGAAGTGGGAAGTTATCCTATCACTTTATGAATGATGTATGCATGCATTAGCTATCTCATGTTGAAATGGCAGAAAAAGAGTCTTTCGATTTTTTATTTAGAAATGTAAATGCTAAGTTAAACAATCGGACATTTGCAAGGGAGAAATGCTTGGAAGAGCTGGTCTAAAATGGAACTGAGAGACATGGAAGTCAAGTGGAGGGCCTACCCTATGCTTAGACTATCATTTCTACTCAAAATATGTTTAAACAAACAGCTACAAGAGATCCTATAGCTACTACAGGAACTGCTACATGATGTCCTAGTTTACTACAGGATGTCCTAGTTTTCTACAGGAAGTTAGCTTAAGGCCAAAGGGAGGTAGAAAAGGTGAATTGAAGTTCTGAAAAGATGTTTGATGGTGAAATAGGGTGTAGGGAAGGTGCACACTACCCAAGGCTCAGCCCAAAACTTCAGGATGGTTGGATTTGCCCAAGGTGGTTGTCCACGGTGGCTACAAAACATCAATTTGGATTGGGGGTTGGTAGGCCTTGGAAAAAGGAGGAGGAGACTTAGATGAGGCTGGTGGGATGAGTTCCTTCCTACAGATCAAAAATCCTTGCAAAAAAACATTTTCTTCTCTTCATTTATACATAACTTCATATAAATAGGGAAAAGATGAGTTGAATTTGAGAAAACATATTTATTTGTGGCTAATGACTAGATCTATGAAATGAAATACCTTCTTAAACTACAACAAAATCAAGAAAAAAATGACAACTGCGGGTGCTTCCAAGAAATCATAAACAATGATCTATTCAACAATCAACTCTAAGTTATACAATGATCAAAAGATAAATTTGTTTTGGGGGCTGTGAGAGTGAGGCCCTCAAACCATGATCCCATGAGGGAGATGGGGAAGAGGCCACAGTCACATTTTTTTCTAAAGTTTTCTTTCTCAGTACTATACCACTGATCTACTTCTTAAACTAATGGAACCAAGACTAAACAATCATTCAAATACTTGTTAAACTAAACAAAGCAAAAATAACTTCAGCAACTAATTATGATTTTAATCTAAGAATACATGCACAAAAGGGGGAACCTATGATGTTAGGGTTTGGCCATAACCCAAAATCTTTAGCCCTCTGAGTCAACTCAATGATGGATCAAGGTAAAAATTCTCATTATCATCAAAATGTCAAATACAACATAAGATTAATAGTCACAATGTTTCAGCTCTAAATTGCCTCTTGTCTACAACAAAAAATTGAATCCTAATGAGTCCCTTGGCATTCTTATTTATACAAATTGAAACTACCATCATATTCCTAAAAATTACGGAGACTTGGGTCCCAAAATCGAGAATGACTTGTCTTCACTGTCATTGGCTTGGTTGCCAATGAACTCGGTTGGCTTGGCTACTTGTAACTTTGAGCTAATGAGATATGGTGGAGGAATCTTCGAATCATTTGAGGAGTTAATGAGGGAGAAAAATCTTCTAAAGTCCCTCTTTCTTGTCCACTTCAAGTTCCTACACTTAAATTATCCCAAAACTACTCCAATTCCTGCAATTAATGCATATTAGGCCACATGACATAACATTTCACCTTTACCCTTCTCACTAAGCAAAATATAATAAAATATGTAAGTAAATGTGTGAAAAGTTGATTTTAATAAGTTGGAGAGTGGAATTAAGACCCATATAGTTTACCTATTGATGAGCTTCATCACTTACGCTTAAGATATACAATAGTAAAAGTAGAAAAACTTACAACAAAACAACATATGCGATCCAAAACAAAAAACAACAATATATATCCAATGTAATAACCCTATATGGAAAGACTTTAAAATTAATAATAAATTTGTTTTGATAACACTTGGTGAAGGAGATCTACAAAAGGGTCTACATGTCCCCCTCCATGGAATGGTTACCTTGATGTCCTTGATGCTTCAGTAATCAATTCTCTCTCTCAATGTGTGAAAAACCCAAAAAAATGTGTAGAACTCAAGTGGGAGCTCAAGTGCAAGAAGATGATAATGGTGACGATGATAATGATCACGGTGAAGAATGAATGAAAGCCCTCTTATTTATAACAAAGTATTGTGTTGATCTCGGGAATGGAAAATAATAAAATAATATTGACCAAATCAATATCTAACCATTAGGAATACTTTATTATATTTTTTGGAGAGGGAAAAGATATTCAAAATGGTCAAATATCTTTATTATAGAATAATATAAAAATAAAATGATTTATTTATTATTTTGCGAGGATTAAGTATGGTGTGAAATGAGAATAATTATTAATAGTGATTTAACAATATTCCAATAATAGAATTAAGGGATAATAAATAAATAATGATTTATTTAATTATTCCTAGGTGATTTAGTCAAATGTAACAAGGAATAATTATCAAATAATAATTTAATAATTATTTCTCAGAAAATTTAATAAATAATAATGTATTCAATTATTCTCATGGGGTATTTTAATTTTAATCGGAAATAATTTAATAAAAATTGGTTACTAAATTATTTCCCATGGTGAAAGTGATTTTACTATGTTAAAATTAATCCTACATGGTGTATTTCGATCCACCTAGTTAAAAATGGATAGGTGATCATTTTTTGGTTATAAGAAATCAAGAGGATGATGATGAAGATGACCAGTCAAAGATCTCTTGTAGGAGCAAAGCTAGAGCCAAGTGGGTAGAGGGAGCACATGCAGCTATACATCCAAGAGTGAGGTAGAGTGATGTAGATCCTTAGTCCAAGAGTTACAGAAATTTGGGCAAGGTCCATTGAGGTGGTTTTTGTCTCATAGGGCATTACGTTTCTACAGGGGCCCACTGTATTCAGTAGCAGGAGGATCACTGTCAGACAAATACTAAGGAGTGCATAGCAATGTTGACAACAGAGCAAGAAGGCTTAGTAGTAGAGTCAACAGAAACATAGTTTTACAACAGACAGTTGCAAATGCAGTTGATTCAGTTTGTTTTTTGGATTCTCTTCAGTTGCATATGTTGCACTAGAAACAAAAACAATGAGAATTGTTGTATACAATATGTTGTAACATGATTAGTTTTGATTATACTGCATGTTCAAGCAATTTTAAAATTTATGTATTTAGATTAGGGAATAAATTAAATCATTAGTCAAATTTTATCAAAATTAGTTGATATAATTAGATTTAGTAGTTTAAAAATATCAAATGGGTCTCCAAGAGTAAATGCACCCTCAAAAATATAAATTTAAGTCTCATTAGCTGTTTGATTTAGTTAATCATGCATTTAAACATCATTAAATGATGTAATAGAGTAAATGCAAACATGGCTTACAAATAGCTGAGAACGAATTTTCAAAAACAAAAATAGGTTTTTGTTGATAACATCCTGATGTATAAAAACCTCTCAATTTTCTAACAATTGTTATGATTTGGGAGATGCTAATGATTTTTTACAAGCATATTTTCCATACATTTCCACTTTAAGTCACCTTTTTTCAGAGCATATTTTGGATAATCATAAATGAATTGTGGTAAAATGGAGGAATGTTTTATTCATTATATTTTAATCTACAAAAACCACTCTCAATTTTGTAATATAGGTTATGGTTTGGGATATTCGGATGAATCTTTGCAAGCATGTTTTCCTAATTTTTCCTGTTTTTAGTTAGTGTTTTCCAATGCGGTTTCTGAGGAGGTGGAAATGAATTTGCAAAATAAGAAAGAAGTCTTTGTTTCTAACATAGTTATTTACAAAAACCTCTCTCAGGTTTCTAACATATTTTATGTTTTGGGAGAAACAAAGGTATTATTGGACCATATTTTTCAGAATTTCGGGAGGAAAAATATCAAAGACAGTTGGTGACTTGGAGGCCACCTCATCAAATCTGAGTTTCAATCAAATTTGAATTTCTCTTCTTTATCAACAAAAATCCTCAACAATAGTACCAAAATACTTTAAATAGTTTTAGTTGCCTTTATTTGTGTTCTATTTTTGTAATACAGTTTTCAGATATTTGTAATAGCTCTTGATATTTTTATCAAGATATTTTGTGAGGAAATTGTATAAATACTTCATCAATTGAAGTAATATGTGTGGGATTTTGATGCTAAGGATCTTCACTCTGTAATAGCTTCTATTATAGTATTTCTAATGAAAGCCTTCCTCCTCCAAATTGACAGAATTTTGTGTTTTCTAGTATGTCTTTCTAGTGTTTCATATCTTATTTTTACACATGTTCAAAGCATTTATATGAAGGTGTGGGTAAGTGTATATTAAATCTTAATCTCTCTGAAATCCCTGGTAAAATCATAACCTTTAGAAATAGGTTAGCTTATTAGACTATTTGTCCAAGATAACTCCTCTTTGACTGGTTTTTTCTTTATGCCTTTTGATAGCCATTAAAAGATATTAGCTTATTGGACTATCTACATGAATAGCTCCTCTTAGAATTGCTTTCAATTTGGCCTTCAGTTTCCTTTGAATATATTTTGTTGGGTTGTAGAAATCTTCTACATGCATCCAAATTTCCCCAGTTGTTAAGAAGTTTGTCTGACTACTTAATTATTAGGGATCTCCTTACATTCTTATATCATAATCCTTGAAAAGCTAAGTCATTCTATCAGGTTCAAAGCTAACACATTCTGAAGGGACCCTATGAAAGAGGCCTTTAATCATGGATAGAGATTGTCATTGATTGCCAACCACCCCCAATTAAAACCATAAATCTGACCATTGTGCTTCAAAGGCTATTGTTCAATGACAGGTGAACAATGTTAAGCAAAGCCTCGTAACCACTGAGGGAGCCCCCTCTGGTTCAAGGGCCAACTTGAACCTAAAGGATGGTTGAGTTGGTTTCCTAGAATAGTTTTTGTAGCTAAGGACTGCCTATGGGAAATAGGTACAACACAATACATTCCAAAGGTGATAGTTTAGGGTAGATGTGAATCCCTTTCTTATTGTGAGGGAGTGTTGAAAATGCAACAACAAAATAATAATTTAATTTTCCCTTCAATTAAATGAGTAAAATTGTAATTCCACATCACAAGACAACTTGTACGAGTTAAATAAGTTAATTTAACTTATTTGGTTTAGTTAATTCAAGTTGAGGATCTAAGTTGAGTCATGTAGAGTGTCTCCTAATTTATAGGAGCCCTGGTTGAGTTTATTTTGTATTGTAATTAATTAATTCAATTTCACTGAGTTAAAGTTAGTTAAACTAGTTCCAACTGATGGACGAACTAGTAGGTGGTCAGAAAATGGGGTGTTTCTTCATGTGTTCAACCTATTAACTGATGATTCACTCATAAATAACTCATGCATAAGTATTGAGGTTAATATTCTGAACAGTCATTCTCAAGTTGTATAATTATCCGAATTGTACTAATGGTGCATGCAATTAGAGGAAGGATTATGATGGATTGCACAATTTCAATTAAGGAATTTCCCTACTTAGTAGGGGTTAATTCCCAATGAAAAAACACAAGGAAATAGGGACTTGGGCAATCAGACAATTGGTTAAGTATTATCCTAGGCATGTCTAGGAAGCAACGAGATATATTATACTTATGCAGAAATTATTCAAGTTAAACAAGCATTGTATTTCTTCTATATTTTCTAACTAATGAAATATACAGATAGCAGGTATTTTTAGTTGTGGCTTTCCCCGGAAAAATAACTGTGTAATGTGTTGATTGAATTGTATGCTTCTTGATTTCACGATCATTAATTGTTTCAGTAGTTGGTAGAGTAGATTCAAGTCTATTGTTTTAGAAAATTACAATTAGCAATTTGAACCTACAAGGAATTTCTACACGTCAAACTCAATCCTTTCTCTATATGAAAAAGGTAGGCAACTGATAAATCTTTGGATTTTTTTCTTTTACTCTTTCAATTAAGGAACATATCTTAACATAATCATAAATTTATCAACAAACTCGTCCATGGTAGACTATCCCAATTTCAGTTCATGAAACTCCCTAGCCTTTTCATTAAAATACCTCTCAGTTAAATATTTCTTCTTAAATTCTTTCTTGAACAGTTTCCAAGTTAAATTATTGCTTATGATTCTTTTGAAAACTTTGTTTTCTTCCCACCATAATTTCGCCTTATCAGTTAACTAGTATGTTGCCAATAATGCCTTCAAATTACTTAGATAATTGTATACTTTGAAATATTTAGACATATTGAGGAGCCAAGATTTTTCTCCTTCAAATTCACCATCAAAATTATGAGGAGTGATTTTCTTAAATTCTCCCTATAACTGAGAGGAAGATCTCCTTTTTATAGGAAAAGTAGGTACTGCTACTTGATTTTTTTTCACCTAGATCACTAAACTCATTTCTTTGGCTTTCACTAGAAGATATTGAGTTGGTTCTACTTGTAGATTTACTTCTAGATCTTTTTCTACGAGTTGTTTTATTAAATCCTTCATTTTCTAGTTTTCTTAACAGGTACCCATTAATCTCCTCTTATTCCTCTTTGGCTTTGATCAACCTTTCCTGATTTTCTTTCTTATCATCCAAATTTGTTTTTAAACTCCTTATCACTTGTAGTAACCCATATTCTTGTTTCTCTTCATTTTTAGCTCCACCACCCACCATTCCCAGTTCAGTATATGGTTCTTCACTACCCCTTGGTGATCTAATAGAAGTTTGTCCATTAAATTCCTCTACCATACTTTAGCTCTTTAGTTACTTAGATAAGTTGTTCATGACATGTATAACTATTTAGTTTCAAGACCCATGAAAGACCAATGTTGTAACTATAGCTCTAAAAAAACTTGTAAAGATGCTCATTTATACCTACATTTTTTTATATCTTTTTATGTTTTTATCATTCGCCATTTTCCTATTTTTTTAATTAGTCAATCTACTTGCTATAAATTTTACTATGAAAACATATATGGAATTGATATTTAATTATTTGTACAGATACTAACCTAAATTTCCATCAAAGTTTTTCTCTCATTCCTCTAAAATAACATTTGTGGTTTGTATTGTGTCATTTAAAATGTTACTAAGGAATTTGATCTTCACATATCGATCTTGAAAATATGTTTCCTCTTTCAAACTTTTTCTACACAGAAATATTATACTAATGATTTTATCCCCATCTTCATCACATATAAATATATTTTCAAATTCAATTTTCAACCATATTACATTCATACACATGAACTATTACCATAGATTGGCGTCAGGTCAACACTTCTTGCGAAGTCTTACACCTTTGAACTCGTATATTATCACAAGGTTTCATTGACTCGTTGCATGTGGATTTTTAATTTGGCTTGACATAATATACCTTGTAAGCTTATATAAAATGTTTCAACCCTAGTTCGTTCTACACATTTTGATACATATGATATTGAAATTAATGCACATTTATGAATTCACATTACACTAAACCATATTATAATGTGCATATTGTTTAAATTACCCACACCTTATATGTATCATGGTTTTTTTTAGCACTTTTTAATTCCTTTAGGCTTAGGAGAGGAATCCAAAGGTAACCACAAACCACTTAGAAGTTGTAATCTAGACCTTTTAGTTTCAAAAAGGGCTCTCTCTATCTAAATGTTTCAATCACATAGATCTTAGGTTAGGTATGATGCTTAAAGGGAAATAGGTTTCAAAAGTTTGGTGGTAGGGGAGAAGACAGATCCATTGGGTATGGAGTCATGTTAAGTTGATGATTTTCTAGTGAGGAGATAAAGAGATGAGGAATCTTCTACAGGGGTAAGATAGGCAATAATTCTAAAGTTTTTCAGTTAAATTCATATTAGAAGGTTGAGTAGAAGAAAGGTGGAAACGACATATAGAGCATCAAACTATGGGATGAATTCTAAATTCCATTTAAGAAGAAAACATAAATTGTTTAGAAAACTATATTAGAGCACTTTTAAAACAAATTCTCAAATAAATATTGATTTAGCTAAATAGGAAGACACACATTCAAATCATGATTGTTAACAACTGATAACTTACAATATAAAAAAAGTACATCTCTATAGAAACTAACACAAGAATCCCTATAAAATCAGACCTTTGTCTTTTTATTCACTGAAAAATATATCATAAATATTCAATACATAGTTGTAGTTTTTAACCTCGTACATAAATTACCTGCATACGAATTCTAAATCACAGGAAAAAATGAAAATGCGAGAGCATAACACATAAAACACATATACACAGAGATTTCCCACTGGATCCCAAAACTGGGACTACCAGTTTGATTATTCATTATGTTCCTTTCAATGTTACAATACATATTTATACATGCCGAAGCATCCAATACCGTGGACCGAAAACCATCGCGTCCAAAACCATGGACCGAAAACCATCGCGTCCAAAAAACATGTGCGAAAATCATGCACAAAACCATAGGTGGGTCCGCCCAACCTAACATAGGGTCCAAAACCAAAATTTTCCAGGGCGCTGCCCTGGACCCCATAAAATGGGTTTACGGGTACCCCTCAAACCCCCTGTTAACTATGTGGAAAGAATATAACACAACCCAACATGTTAGAGCTTATTATATTTCCCGATTTCCACACGATACCCCTTAATTCGAATTCCTTTCCTTCCCATAAACATTTCAATGTAATTTCTTGAAAATAAAAGTTGTTATACCCAAAGATTGTAGCCATTGGATTCCTAGTACAACATCATCACCACCCATTAGAATGGAAAGAATTGAACTATTCAATACATATTCTCCCATGGATAGCTTGGTATTATGGCACTTTCCAGAGAAATTTATGGTTCCTCCATTTGCAACCATCATTTGACACTTTGGCGCTGGATATAGAAAGCAATTCAATTCCTTAGCTATCTTACAATGAATAAAATTATGGGTACTACCCGAATCAATCAACACTATTATATTTTTCTTCTTGATATGTCCTTCTATCTTGAGGGTTTGAGGTGTGGTAATTCCTGCCAATGCATTACAAGATATGGTCGGACTCATTTCTTCTTTATCTAGGGTTGGTTCCTGGTGTATATCCTCTTCTTTTGACATTTCTTGTTCTTTTTCTTCCTCCTCTTCACAATCTATGTAAATTAATTTCTTCTCGGCACACTTATGACCTTTATTGTATTTTCTATGACAACTATAACAAATCCCTTTTGCTTTTTTTTCTTCCAATTTTTGTGGTGTCAACCTTGTAAGTTGTGGAAGGCTAGGGGCATCAAGACTTCCATCTTTATATTTGTGAGTGTTAGGCTTCCTTGTTGCCATAATTTTGCTTTCAATTTTTCTTGCCAACCAAAATGCCTTCTCCAATGAATCAGGTCCCCAAAGATGAACCTCATGTTCGATGTTATCCTTTAAATTCCCTATGAAAACATCAATCCTATGCTCCTCTAGAATATCTTTTACCCTTATATTCAATTTTTGGAAGTCCTCAATGTGCTCCACCATTGAACCCTTTTGTTTGAGATTTATCAATTAGCTAAAGAAGGCGTTGCTTTTTGTATCCTCATAATGTGATATAATTTTCTTGATAAAAATTGACCAAGTGACAATTTTTTTATGAGAGCAAAGCCATTGATACCATACAAACTGATTGGGTTCCAAATATAAAGTTGCAATGTGTACCTTTTGTGTGTTTTGCACATTATGGAGATCAAAATATTGCTCCATCTCTAGTATCCATGTTACAAGATCCTTGCCATAAAAATTCCCCTTATCAATCTTTGTAATATGGTGGGTCTTCAATCAACTTTAGATTCTATGAAATCATGATTAACATTTCTTTTGTTCTCATCATTAGTTTCCTCTACTACCTTTTCTCCATTAGGAAGAATTTCTTGTAGCAACTTTGCCAAACCTCCATTCAAACCTTCCATGTCTTTATTTAAATATTCAATGTTTCCTTTCATACCATCCATCTTATCTTCCATGCCATCCATATTAACATCCATCTTAGCTTCTGTTACTTAATGTGAGAGTGAAATTTGTTGCACTTGGTCACGTAATTTTGAAATATCATGTTGCATTTCTTCCTCTTCTTCATGAGTCATAGTAGAGCTTCCGATTTTATTACTAGGTGTTGCCATTTTCTTTCTTCAGGGCATAGATTAATGACAATTTTCTTCACCATGCCCTTTTAATTACTTGAAACTAATTTTTCAAACAAAACTTATACAACTTTTAAAAAGACTACACATGTTTTTCTCTACTTTTATTGAGTATGTTTTATCTTTGTAATTTTGGATCCCCAAGGTCTGAATTTTTTCCTGTTGTATCCCTTTCAGTCCTCTTTCCAATCCCATATTTCTGATCAATATTGGATTCTTCAAGAAAGAGTTATGTGAAATCTCCCACGATGGCGTGATTATAAACTAGTTCAGTAGAGCTAAATACTACGAAGCTCCACGTGTCACAGTTTCAACCTGCGGACCTAAAAATGATACACCAAAAAGTACAGTCTATCTTATTTTTATAACTTCTGATGAAATTTAAATATGATACTAAGAGAGAAATTTATTATTATTTTCCCAAGGTCACATGTTTGGGATGTGTTGTAGTAGCTGTTGGCTGCTCGAATTGTTTATTGATTAAACAGTCGAGTACCACATTAAATTGTCAACCCGGGAAAGTCCTTTTGTTTCAAAGGTGACCTCGTACTATATGCACTCAATTCTAAAAGCATTAAAGGCTGTAGTACAAACAGATCTACTTCCTATCAACCCTTACTCTGTGTTACAGCAGTCATAAGCTATTGCAGAAATGAAATTGATTAATGGTAAAAAATCTGCAGAAAGAAATGATGGCCGTTTGTAACAGAGGACCAGGACCCTGTCCTCAGAATAAGGATGTTCAGCACCTGCCTCTGTGACCAGTCGCCAATACACACTGAAAAATCCTAATCACCGATGACACATTTCTCACAGCGTCAATCGATCAAGGAAACAGCGTATCATCAAAAAGGAAATATCAGAAGCAAGGCTAAAAATGTACAGAAATCACACACACACTTAACAGGAAAGAAATGGGTGAATCTTGTGAAGAAGGTGGGCCCTGTCCCTCTCACAAGATTCCCCTGAACACAGATGCTAATTTAAAATGCTCAGAACAATGCTTTATTCATCTGCCAAAAAGTCCAATTACAACAGGAGTTCAGACTCTCTACACTACAATACCTCCGTTATCACTTGCTAGCTTTCAACTGTAGATGTATCCTCTTTATAGAGGAGACATCTATTACAATAGATTGTCATTATTCATTCAGTTTGATTCTTCTGTACAAAAAATAGGAAATTAATTCATTTTACAGCATACTGTTACAACAATGTATATCTTTGTCGTCCTTTGTTTAATTGGATCCTTCCGATGTTGCAAAACTGGTAGTCTTCGTCTATCTCCTTGGGGTCCTTGTGCTATTCTTGGCTATTCCGCTGTTGTTTTCGATTTGGTGAATCTCAACTGTTCCTTAAAGCTCTTCATGTTGTTCCTGGTGTTCTAGCATCTGCGACTAAGTTTGGCTGATCGTGCTATATCATCATCAGCCAAGTCTAGTTCTGCCAGCTTCAGACGGTTACTGCCCAGCTCCACAATTACTGTTTCATCCTTTGCAAATATAAGACTTTTCCTGCTTTAGTCAGTTGCTATTTCTAGTGTTGCAGCAATTGCACAGTTGCTGTTTCTGGTGTTGCAGCAACTGTGAATTACAATTCTGTGGACTTTGAACAGTTCCAATCAATTGTCAGCGACTTAGCCAATTTCCAAAGATTAATTGTAAAGATGACATGAATATGTGTTGAATAATTAAACATATAGAAAATGAGGAGAGTTACTTCATACCTTGGAATGATGAGGTCAAAATGATATCAAGGGTTTCTACTTATGGGCTAAAAAGGGTAATATCATAACAAAATATGAGGTCAAAAGTAGACAATATGGAGTCGTAACATCCCCCCCAACTGAAAGGGTTGCATGTCCTCATGCAACGTTTAGTCTGAATCTGAGTCAGAGTATTGGGATGAACAGTGTAAGTTGCTGATATAGTAGCTAAAGAAGGTTTTATCAGACCTGCTTATGAATCCCTGGACACTCTGTAATTGCTGCCATACTGCTACCTCCTCCTTTTTGGTCAGTTTGTAATGAGCCTTATATTGATGACCAGGTAACCACAAGAGAGGGAAATGAAAATGGTAGCCAATCCACCTCTCAACATAATTTTCCATACATTTGACATAATAAGGTATGCGTGAAATTGCTACCTGAAGATTGAGGGGATTGTAAGGATGATATTCCTGTCTCTCTTTGGGACAATGTTCTCAAAATAACTTGTTTGCTTCGATGGCCAGTGCCCCTTTTGTTTTTACATAATGTTGACAATCCTGCAAGACCGCTGCCTGTAGCTTCCTCATATGATCAACCAACTCTAGATTACTTATATTTTTTCGATGTTGTGCAATGAAGGTAGCTGCATTTTGTGGTTCATTTCGAATCCAAAGGAGGCAGTTCTGCTCATTATGCTCTGCTGACATATAGGCATTTTTCCAAGTCAATTGATTAGCTAGAAAAGAGATGAAAGGCCTTATTTTGGATATCACCAACAATAGGGAGTATATTCATCGCTCTATCTTCAGGCATGGCCTCATTGTGAAGATAGAGTTCACAGAGCAAGCTTTGATCATTATGTGGTGCTTCTCTGAATGTTTCAATAAATCGATCAGGTGTATCAACTTGGTATGGTCTTCCATCTCTAATTGCTTTTATTTGTAAGAACGTCAACCGTTCTCTCAAGAATACTACATAATTGAAAGAGGGTTTTCTTGTAGCCAGTACCCTCTGAAATAGATCGAAGGCACGGGACAACCTAGCTCTTACCTCATTTTCTTTATGTTGAGCTCGAGACTATTCAAGTGCATCCCAATTTCTCTATGCATAGCTGAACCAGGTTGACTTTTGCTGTTGGAATGCCTTCCCTTGTGAAAGCTCATATTTTTGTTCTCCAGGTGTCCTTTAGTTGTTGAAAACTAGAGGTCTCTGTGTGAGCATCACTGACACAGGGAGGTTCAGTCTGTGCATAAGCGTTAGAAAAGGATTTCTGTTCTGTAGTAGTTTGGGTGGCCCGCGGTGGTTCTATGTCTTCCTCCACAACTCTTGAAAAACCTGCTGGTTCTTGTGTGACAGCAGGCTACTCTGTTTCTTCTTTTACAATTCTTAGAAAGCCTGTTGGTTCTTGTGTAACAACAGGTTGTTCTATTTCTACTCCTGCAACTCCTGCTAGTTCTTGTGTAACAACAGGTTGTTCTGTTTCTTGTCCTACAACTCCTGCTGGTTCTTGTGTGACAGCAGGTTGTTGCGTTTCTCCTGCAACTCCTGCTGGTTCTTGTGTAACAGCAGGTTGTTGCGTTTCTTTTGCTGCCATTCTTGATGGTTCTTCTGTAACAGCAGGTTGTTTTGTTTTAATTACAGCAGCAAGTTTCTCTGTTTTGATTCCAATAGCAGAGGGTTGTGGATTAGCTTCGGTCATTGGAACCTGGACTATCTTATATCCTGCTTGAGTGTACAGCTCACCACACTCACTACACATATACTCATCGTATTGACTCTTTTCTGTTACAGATGCTACCCATGCTAAGAAGTGGAGATTATATTCATTATGATAGGCTTCCTTAACCATTATTATCTCCTGCTGATAATCCTTAATTTGAGATTTTAAAAACTCAATTTCTTCCTGCAGGGAGGCTATGGTAGGTGGAGCTTGTGTATCTGCAGGCTCTAATGGAGGAAGGGATTGTTGTTCCGCATCCGTTTGGTCATTTGCATCCCCAACAGGTGGTTCTTGTGTGTCACCTGTTGGGTTAGTGGCTGGTTCTTGTGTAACAGCCACTTGCCCAATATCACCTTGGTTGTCTACTTTAGATTTTTCGGCAGCTCGTTCTTGTGTAGCAGCTGCCTCAGAAAATGATGTCACAAAACTGTCTACACTCTGCATCTCAGCCCTAGAGGGTGAGGAAAGGGACTGCTCCGAGATGATTGGAATGAGGGCTGTTAGGGTGATGGGTGGAGAACTGGGGATCACAGGGATGGTGGGTTTAACTACTGCAGTCAACCGTGTTCGCTGCCTCGTTAAGGAGGCAGGAAAATCAGTAATTTTTCTTTTTCGGCCACTTTCCTTCAGACTGGGGGAACTATCGAGAATAGCAGCTGCTTTGATCGAAGCCCTAGTTCTTCTCCTTTTTGGTGGAGTTTCAGTTTTCTGCTACTTTTTTCTTTTAAGAAAAATGATGGGGGTGTTATCATCAGAGTCATCAGTGGAAATATGAAGCATGGGGGTAGATGGTTGAGCTTCATTGGGGGATGGGGTCCTCTGCAGGGGTGTTTCTGCTGCTAATTGCTAGGGAATTTCCTGGGGTATTTGCTCTGGTTGTTGAGGAATTTCCCGGGGTATTTGCTCTGGTTGTTGGGGAACTTCCTGGGATATTTGCTCTGGTTGTTGGGGAATTTCCTGGGGTATTTGCTCTGGTTGTTGGGGAATTTCCTCTTCCTGCTAGGGATCTTCTTCTATTTGCTGGGGAGGATTAATGACAGGGGGTGGATGATTTAGAGAAAAGCCTCTATTTATTAAGAGTTGGGCTAAACGGTGGTTTTTCAGGGAAAGGGGCGGATGCTTTGCTTTTCCAGTATAACATGACATATTTTTCAGACAACCCAATAGATAATAAGGCATATTTATCAATTGACGATGCCTCAAATGATTTAACAAAACGAAGTCATGCTGGTAAATTACCTAGTAACGACCTTCGCAAGTTAAATATTGCTTGACAAACTCCGCGACCTTTGGCCATGGTGGAGGCAGTGACTGAAGTTCGACCCCTCTGCCTTTGGCTTCGACGTGCTCGCGTGGTAGGAAGAAGCCTTGTTGCGCATTCAGAATCACATGTTTTCTACTAAACTAGCGTGTACCATTGGTCGGTAACCCAGAAACTTGGGCTACGTCTTCCTCCGTTACTGGGATATGTACTCCCTGGACCGTAGAAAATCCTTCTCTTAAGTTGCATGCGAACTCAAACACTTGCTGTGTGTTGAAATCCGAGAATCTTCTAAAGTAGTCTACCCATCGTGCTTGCAGGAAAATTTGGTAAACCTCAGGGTAGAGTTCCAGTAGTGCTGTTGTGCCAGGTTCATATGTGATCAAATTTCCCCCCATAGCTGCTGATCGAGCGAAAATACACAATGCAGAGCCTAGTTATCGAGTTTGAGACAGAGTAAACCGTTACAAATGAGGATATGCCCTGACGAGGTGAGTTTTAGATATTACCGCGAGGAGTAAGGGTGGCGGCGATTGACGTGTTATGGAATAATTACGATATTTTGGTAATCCCCCTCAAATCTACGGCTGAATGATCTGATTGGCAGTATAATGATTTCGACAGTCGTATCACATCTCCACATTAACTATAATTTAATATTCACACTTAAACATGCGTACCTTTACTTTTACCTTTAGTCGCACGCAAAAAGTCTTATCTTGTCTTTGCTGGATTAATCATAATTTCAACGGGTTTACAATCGTGAAAATACAAGCGATCTGATAGGAAGTAGTAGTGACGAAGTGTAATTATTAGAGTGCATGGCTGGACCCTTTAGTGAAGCACAGTATGTTCCATCAGGATGATAATTCATTAAGTGCTGAAACTAGTATTGCAGTATTGAAAAGTGATGTTGCCGGAACATGAGCTCGTGCTGCAGCCGCGGGAAGTGGTGTTGCGGCAACGGAGAAATGATGTCATATTGACGGAAAGTGGTGTTGCAGCAATGGAGAAATGGTGTCATTTTGACGGAAAGTGGTGTTGCAGCAACGGGGAAATGGTGTCATATTGACGGAAAGTGGTGTTGCAGCAACGGGGAAATGGTGTCATATTGACGGAAAGTGGTGTTGCAGCAACGGGGAAATGGTGTCATATTGACGGAAAGTGGTGTTGCAGCAACGGGGAAATGGTGTCATATTGACGGAAATGGTGTTGCAGCAACGGGAAGTGGTGTTGTAGCAACAAGAAATGGTGTTGCAGCAATGGGGAATGGTGTTGTAGCAACAAGAAATGATGTAAAACTTGATTTATGGTTCGAAAAACGTTCCCAAGCTGCAAAGTGATTCTTTTAGAATTTTTATTCTCAGCCATCCTCTAAAAGTCAGATCTGCAAAAAAATTAATTGTAACATGGCAACCCTTGGCAGGGATTATTAGTTAAGAAATCTAATCTAAAAATAAATAAATGAACAGAAATTTAAGTGCCTTGAGGGGCAGCAGGGTCCCCCGAAAAAACATAATGTAATTATGCCATGCAGGTAGCTTTGAAATCCTCTTTAGAAACAGACCGTTGATACGGACGGAGTCAGTACCCATTCACTAATAACGGTATTCTATTATCATCAATCGTTAAGAGTCTGACTGTTCCGTTTGGAAAAACAACATCTATTTCATAAGGTCCTAGCCACCTTGTTCTTAGTTTAACTTGGAAATTCTCGAAACGGGAGTCATACAGTAAAGCCCAGTTACCTTTCTGGAACTGCTTCTGCATAATAGTTTTGTCATGCCATCTGGTTCTTTGTTGTTGAATCATGGTTTTTTGATGGATGGCATCCAATCTTTTCTCGTCTAATTCCTGAAGCTGCTGCAACCTGGCTGTCTGTGCATCAGTCAAATCAAGGTTAATAGCTAAAGCAGTTCTTAAAGTTTTGATTTCAAACTCCAGAGGGAAAACAACATTTTTACCAAAAACTAATTCATAGGGTGAAAAGCCCGTGGTATTCCTCCAAGTGGTTCTATAAGTCCATAGTGCTTCAGGCAACTTTTGAAACCAATCCCTCCTATTTTCCTTTATTGTTTTTGTCAAAATGGCTTTTATGACTTTGTTGGTACTTGATGCAAGGCTGGCCTGCAATACCTATCACCTTATGCAAGCCAAGCCTGCAATACCCAGGATCTCTTCACTTGCAAAATACATCTCAGCTAAATAACCCCAATGGCCAATTCAATTCAAATAATTCACATGCATTCATCCTTCCAGCTATACAACTTCCACAATCATCCAATCTATATATATATATATATATATATATATATATTATATATATATAATATATATATATATATATATGATTTAAAACAAAACAAATTACTTACAAACTTGTGTTGGCCAGATAATTAGAATTGATGGCCCTTTACAAACTGCCCAAAGGCTCCCAACCAGAAACCTCTCACACTCCCTCTCTCTCTGATCTCTCTGATCCTCAATGTCTTTGAGAATTCCTAATTTATAAAACTAAGCATGATCTAGAATCACTCAACTAAAAGCTCTAAGTGTCTACATGCAATGCATAAATATGGCAAAAGCATCTTGAGGCTTTTTCCCATCTTTTTCCCTATTCTAAAATAGAAAAGCCTTCCTTATCCACATATATTGCTTTTATGCCTAAAAACACTCCCTATTTTATTAAAAATAACAAAATATTTAAAATAATCACACCCCCCTTTTTATTCCATATTTATAACTGAAGAGGGTCTTGATGCTCCTGCATCATACACCCAACCTTAAAATTAATCATGATCCCCTGATCATGTGTTGGGATCTATGTATGCCTGGATCCCACACCTTGTTCTGCAAGTCCTCATCTGTTGTTACTTGCTACCTTTCTCCAGGTCTCCATATTTTATGTTGTCTTGCTCCATTAGCTGCACTTTCATAATCTGTCTCTGTTTTCATCTTGCTGCTGCTTCTGCTACTTCCCTTCCTTGCTGATGTCTTCCGCTGAGATGCTTTCAACATGATTCTTCTAATGAGCTCAATTTCTTTGTCCAGCGATTCTTCAAACTGTTGACTTCTTGCTGCCTGCTGAGCTAAGACGACTTGCTCAGTCTGTCCTGTTACTTGCTGACTTCTCGCTCTTATTCTTGTTTATGTTCCGACTGCCACCCAATCATCCATACCCTCTAGTCTTCTGGAACAGAAAACTTCTTCTCCCTGCATTTGACTACTCAACTGAGTCAAATGTTCTGCAACAATACCTGCATTCACAAAACACTTGTTAGAATAAAAACCATAAGGCATCAGTTCCTTGTACTCCTTTGCCAGCATCTCAGTATACTGTTCTGAATCCTCAATTATCAGCACATCAGTATGCTGATCCAAACTTCTCAAAGAATCCTTTGAATAATTCTCAAGACTGTCAACCAGTCTTCCTCCCATGTCATCTGCGTCCATGGAAATTTCCTGTATTTGTTCACTGTATTGAACTCTTCCATCTGCTGCACTTTCCCTGTCATATCCTGGATTCTCCAACCAGTATTCCAACAGTGCAATTTCTTTGTAGCATTGTTGAAGCATCACATCATCATTTATAGTCCCTGCATTCATGCACAACTTGTCAGTTTTAAAACCATGCGATCCCTTGTCCTTACTTGAAGTTTCAGTCTTCAAGTCTTTAGATGGTGAGATGATTTTTTTAAGCTGAAATTTATGATTTAAGTTTATGGTTGCAGAGAAGGTGGCAATGAACCTGGCATTCAGCTGAAGGCTGGATAGAGAGGACAACTGAAGTGTTATCAGGAGAGAGTTGGAGATGGCAGAAGCCTAGAGGGAGCAAAGGTGTTACTCAGGAAGAGGTTCCAAACGGAGGACCCGTGCTTACCAAAAGACTAAGTGAGGAGAGCTTAGTGAGGTAAGATTGTAGCTAGGAGGACTAGCTTTTGCAGAGGCTTGTTGCAAAGGAGCTCGTGAAGAAAGACGAGAAGAAGATGACTACTAATAGTCATAGAAGAGGTTCAGAGAAATGCCACAGAGATGAGATGACTGCAGGAGTTCGAGTAAGAAATATTGCAGAAATAAAGGCACAGTTACAGGTACTGGAAGAACGGCTGCAGGAGCAGGAAAAGCAGAAAGGAAAATGGATCTTTCCACTGAAGGGAAAGAGAGTGATTTGGCGACAATTGTAGAGGAGGTTGAGGCAAATTCTCATTGCCTTGTTGAAAAAGGGACTTAGAGTTCTTGTGCCAGGGATGAAATTTGAAGATTTCACATGCAGATATATTAAAAGGAAAATGTTGAAGGAAGTCGTCAGGACTAAAAAGTCTTGTAGTTTAAACACTGATGAGTTGTGTATGTTTGCAGGTGAAAGACAATTGGCTGATATTGTCATGAAGAAGGAGTCTAATCAGGATGTTGATGCAGAGAAAGGACCAGCTGAAGATTGCTCAAGAGTTGTTGAAGGGACTGTAAATGATGATGTGATGCTTCAACAATGCTACAAGGAAATTGCACTGTTGGAATACGGGTTGGAGAATCCAGGATATGACAGGGAAAATGCAGCAGATGGAAGAGTTCAATACAGTGAACAAGTACAGAAAATTGCCATGGAAGCAGATGACATGGGAGAAAGACTGGTTGACAGTCTTGAGAATTCTTCAAAGGATTCTTTGAGAAGTTTGGATCAGCATACTGATGTGCTGATAATGGAGGATTCAGAACAATATGCTGAAACGCTGGCAAAGGAATGCAAGGCATTGATGCCTTATGATTTTTATTCTAACCAGTCTTTTGTGAATGCATGTATTGTTGCAGAATATTTGACTTAGTTGAGTAGGAAAATGCAGGGAGAAGAAGTTTTATGTTCCAGAAGACAAGAGGGTATGGATGATCGGGTGGCAGTCGGAACGCAAATAAGAATAAGAGCGAGAAGTCAGCAGGTAACAGGACAGACTAAGCAAGCCGTCTTAGCTCAGCAAGCAGCAAGAAATCAACAGTTTGAAGAATCATCGGACAAAGAAATTGAGCTCATTAGAAGAATCATGTTGAAAGCATCTCAACGGAAGACATCAGCAAGGAAGGGAAGCAACAGAAGCAACAGCAAGATGAAAACAGAGACAGATTATGAAAGTGCAGCTAATGGAGCAAGACAGCATAAAATATGGATACCTGGAGAAAGACAGCAAGTAACAGCAGATGAGGACTTACAGAACAAAGTATGGGATCCAGGCATACATAGATCCCAACACATGATCAGGAGATCATGATTAATTTTAAGGTTAGGTGTATGATGCAGGAGCATCTAGAACATATTGATTTGTAAATATGGAATAAAATGGGGATAGAATTTCTATGCTTTTTAGTTAAAATTAGGATAAAAGAATAGGGAATAAAGCCTCCAGCTTTAAGTCATTGTGTAAAAAAGGAAAAATCTTGCTTTTCCTCGGAGATAAAGTCTTATCTATCCTTTGTGTACATATCCATTCTTATTATAAATTAAGGAAGCAGCTACAGCTCTCATCAGAGAGGGAGGAGCGTGCCAGAAATATTGTTATGAAAATTCCTCTAGCCGGGTTGGAAAAATTCTGTGGTATTTTGTTAAATTGTATGCATGCATTCATAATTAATTGACTGTGTATTAAAGAGTGGGATCATTTTCATATCTCCGTTTGATGTTTACTGTGTGTGTGTGAGCAGTAGGAAGAATGGAAGAGAATCGCATCCCTTTAAATAAACAAAAAGACAGCGCTTTAAATTATTATGATGCGTTCTATGTTTTGGTCCGGTCTTGTTCATTATAACAATGCTACTGCGCCTATGACTCCCACTTCATTGATGGCCCATTTGTTGCATCCTATTCTGAATAATCATACTGCCATTTACTGAAACTTTGATTTTGTATTTGCCATCGATTGCGTGTTAACCTAATTATTCGAGAAGATTCCTGATGACCAACAATGATCCAAGTTGGCTATTATGCTAATCAACAGCTTTCCGTCGACGCCCGACTTTTGGTTGAATGGGAGCGTGTTCTCAGCGGTGAATTCTTATACAGATCGAATTGAGAACTAGCATTCGAGCGGATTGCTACATAGCTGTCGGCGGATTCACATGACTGTGGGTGTAGTTTATAATTGGTGCATGCGTGGATATGCCTGGGTATTAAATTCTGGTTTTCTTATAGTTATACCGCCTTTAAAGTTTTGAGGGCGCGGAGAATAAAGATCAGATGCGTGGATTTAAGGATTTAACAGTTTCTTCGAACTGTGTAAAAATCCCACAATAATGTGGCGCTATTAATTTTTAATTGACACAATAACCTGTGCATGAGGTAGTTGATTGGTTGGGCTGTATGCGTTATATATCTGAGCGGTTGTCCAAATAGTTAATATTGCCCTACGCTTTTCAAGCTTGATGAATGCAGTTAACATGATGAGCGCAGGTTTGAATTCCGCTCTTCCCATTTCATGTAAGCAGTGCTTTCCTTACAGATTTAGTTTATTGGGATAATGAAAGAACTGCATTATTATATGCATGAGGATTAGAAGACCCTGGGTATTGCAGGCTTGGTTGAGCCCTGCATCAGGTGGTATCGGAGCGGGATTCTTTGAAGGTTTAAGTGTTTTTTTTTGTTAATTGCATGTGATGATTTTTGGGACTGGTAAGTATTGATCTACAGGAATAGTGAAGAAATCTCAGCGGGAAGAAGGAGAAGTGAATGTGGCAAAACCTGAAGATTCAACAGAGGTTGAATAAAGTTGCAGATGGGAGAAGCCTACAAGAGCAGTAGAGGATGCTCAAAAGGTTCCAGCAGAGGACCAATGATTACCAAAAGACCAGATTCAGAGGGAAGGATTGGTGAGGTAAGTGGCAGCAAGAGAGTTTGTTGTGGCAGAGGCTTCATGCAACTCATAGGGGAGAAACTCATGGCGAAGGAGAAGACTACTAAAGTCATAAAGGAGAGAGAATGAGTGAGTATGAAGAAGAAGAGGCCATGAATAGGCCATGATTTCTCTTGTAAATAATTTATTTCTTAATTAATTATTTCAATGATTTGTGTGCATATGTATTGTCTGGAACTTTGAGAGCTTTTAACATTTATCAGGGATAATATGCCGGATTTACTGTGTATTGCAATGCATGATTATATGCATAGACAGAGTTTAAAGATTCTGGGTTTTGCGGGTTGCGACCTGCATCAATGAAGAGCAATCAAAGCATGCCCATTACCTCTTGGATCTGGTGCTTTTTCTCCAGACTTCTTCATAGCATTCTCAAGAATGTGGTCTCCAAGATTGTGTTGCTGGAGTGTCTGCGCCATAAGATCTATAGTCTTCTTCATGCATGCAGATTCAGGATGAAAACCACGGTGGCAATAATTGCACATTGATTGCCCTTTCGTTCCTTTCCTTTCCTTTGAGCCAGATGATCCATCAGGGGGTTTG
>APFE030583641.1:0-10560 GCA_000404065.3 Pinus taeda | reverse complement strand
TTTGTTACAGTTGTGATATCAAATACACTAAAGGTCATAAGTGTGCTGAGAAGAAATTATTCCACATAGATTGTGAAGAGGAAGAAGAAAAGGAGCAAGAAAGGTCAAAAGAAGAGGATATACTCTAGGAACAAAGCCTAGATAAAGAAGAAATGAAGCCCACCATATCTTGTAATGCATTGGCTGGAATTACCACTCCTCAAACCATCAAGATAGAAGGACAAATAAAGAAGAAAAATGTAATAGTGTTGATTGATTTAGGAAGTACCCACAATTATATTCATTGTAAGGTAGCAAAAGAATTGAATTACTTCCTATATCCAGCACCAAAGTGTCAAGTGATGGTTGCAAATAGAGGAACAATAAATTGCTCTAGAAAGTGCCATAATATCAAGCTATCCATGGGAGAATATGTATTGACTAGCCCAATGATTTCCATTCCAATGGGAGGTGTTGATGTTGTACTAGGAGTCCAATGGCTACAATAATTGGGTACAATATCTTTTAATTTTCAAGAACTTTTCATGAAATTTTATGTGGAAGGAAAGGGAGATGAATTAAGGGGTATTGCAGGGAAACCGGGAAAGATCATCAGCTCTAACGGTATGACAAAGCTTCTAAAAAAGGAACAAAGAGGTGTAATTGCACAATTATGTTCACTAGATGTTTCCACATTGGAATCATATATTTCTCCAAATCTCCAAAAATTCTTGGACAATCATTCCAAGGTATTTCAGACTCCCAAAGGTCTCCCACCTATTCATGATCATGATCATGCTAATTATATGATTCCAGGAAGTGTTCCTCCAAACATCAATCCATATAGATATCCCTATGCCCAAAAGAGTGAAATTGAACATATGGTTGCAGAAATGCTAGAGGCTAGTATAATTCAACCTAGTCAAAGTTCTTTCTTCGCTCCAGTAGTATTGGTGCACAAGAAGGATGGATCATGGCGCATGTGTCCGGATTATAGGAGCTCAACAAGCTCACTATTAAAGATAAGTTTCCCATTCCTGTCATTGATGAGTTACTGGATAAATTGCATGGATCAATTTACTTCACCAAGTTGGATCTTCGTTCAGGATATCATCAAATCAGAATGAAGACTAAAGACATTCAGAAAACAGCATTTAGAACCCATGAGGGTCATTATGAATTTTTGGTCATGCCTTTTGGCCTTACCAATGCACCTTCTAATTTCAAGGTTTGATGAATTCCATTTTCAAACCCTTGCTTAGAAAATTTGTGTTAGTATTTTTTGATGATATACTAATCTACAACAAATCTTGGAAGGATCATGTTGAACATGTTGAAAGGGTGCTACAACTATTGGAGGAGAAACGATTATATGCAAAAATATCAAAATGTTTCTTTGGAGTACAAGAGGTGGAATATTTGGGTCATATTGTATCTCATGAAGGAATTAAGGTAGACCCTAGCAAAATTAAAGCCATTAAGGAATGGAAAATCCCCACATCCATAAAGCATCTATGAGGATTTCTTGGGTTGACAGGATATTATCGCAAATTTGTTAAGAATTATGGGAGAATATCAGCACCTCTAACAACATTATTGAAGAAAGATGCATTCTCATGGACTCCAGAAGTAACAAAGGCCTTCGAACATCTTAAAGAGGGAATGTGCCAAGCACTAGTCTTAGCTACATCGGACTTCACAAAAATCTTTATTGTGGAATGTGATGCTTCAGGAAATGGAATTGGTGCTATTTTAATGCAAGATGAAAGACACATTGCTTTTGAAAGTCCTCCAATCAAGGGAAAGTTTTTAAACAAAGCTATTGATGAGAAAGAAATGTTGGCAATACTACATGCACTTAAGAAATGGCGACCCTACCTAATGGGAAGACACTTCAAGGTAAAAACGGAACATGATAGCCTTAAATACTTTTTAAAATATTATCCTCTGAAGAGCAACAAAAGTGGGTCACAAAGATGTTGGGTTATGACTTTGAAATCATCTACAAAAAAGGGAAGCAAAATGGGGTGGCAGATGCACTCTCAAGAAAGGATGAGGATGTGGAAGCATTGTTGTGTGCCATTTCTATTATCCAACCAGATTGGATAAATGAAGCAAGGGAGGAATGGAAGAATGATGAAGAAGTGTGGGCACTTATTCGAAAGTTACAACAAGATTCCAGTACATCTGATACATTTAGCTAGAAAAATGATTCATTATCGTACAAAGATCACTTATACCTCTGTAATAATTCCCAACTCAAACAAAAGATTCTTATGGAATTGCACACTTCTCCCTTAGGAGGGCACTGAGGATTTTTAAAATCTTACCACAAGGTTAAGAAGGAATGTTTTTGTGATGGCCTTAAATGAAATATTCAAAATTTTGTGGCGGAATGTTTGGTTTTCCAACAAAATAAAGTTCAAACAATTAAGACCCCAGGTCTATTAAAACCTTTATCCATTCCAAGCCAACGTTGGGAGGAGGTTTCATAACATGAATATGATGTCTAGATGAGAGTCTTTATCCAAAGCCTAGATGGAGAGGCTAGAAAATGGTTCATAGAACTGACCCCAACATCTATAGCAGATATTGAGGCCTTAGATGATGCATTCCTAAAGCATTGGGGGGATAAGAAGGATCTCCTTTACTACCACACTAATTTTGGGAACTTACAGAGGGAAAATGGTGAGCCGTTGTCTGCTTTTAGTAAGAGGTTTAACCGTATGTATAGAAAGATACCAGCTGAGGTAAAACCCACCACTACCTCTGTTAGACTCATCTATGCCAATGCCTTTTATTTTTACTTTTTCCTAATATTGAGGGAGAGGTGATGTGCTTCTTCAGCTAATATGTAATATGTAGCCCTGGAAGTAGAATCAAACATCATGGCTACAGAAAAGCTCAAAGGTAATGCTGATAGAAGAAGACAGAGGGGTGAGCCTTCATCATCTTTAGATCCCAAGATTGATAAAATGGCCAAGATGATAGAGTCATTAACCTCTAAAGTTTCCAAATTAAAGGTTGAGCAACATTCTGGGAAAGGAAGGGTTCCTAATATCTTTGCTCCTCCAAATCCAAATCCATATACAAGAGCAAATGAGCAGTTGCAGATTTTCCAAAGAAACAAAGATGCCAATGAAGACCAAAGGGTGAAGACCCCTTTTCAAAATACAGTAATGGAAGAAGAGAAGTTTGAGGAATATGATGAGATCCATTGTATGGAAGACAAAGGCAATTCCACTTTTTTAACCAAAGTTGCCTATGAGAAGTCATTATTCTATGACGAGATCAGTTAAGAGTGGGACAGTGAAGTTGTTCTACAAACTGAGTATCAACCAAGATATAATCTGAAGTCAAAGATGAATAATGCCAAGGAGACTCCTATTCATAAAGGTGTTGTCCCTACAGAACAACAATCTAATAAGTAGAAGCAACCAGCTGTCGATCCTATCATCCTCAAAGATCCAACCATAGATGTAAGAGGCCTTCACAAGTCCCTTTCTTCTTTCAATTTTCAATCAGAAATTCAGAAGCCAAGAATACTTATTCTTCTTATTGAACCAGTGAAGAATGAGTCCTTTAAGAAATCTATCCTTGAGGCTCTTGAGCCTAATTCCATCCAAGATTGCACTCACTATGTAGATCTGCAAGATGACAAGCTAGTTGTTATTCTCAGCCCAATGATTGAAAATTGTGAAGACAGATCCCCATCATTCTATGTCTCTCTGACTATTCATGATAAAATCCTTCATAACTACCTTCTAGACACTAGAGCTAGCCATAATCCAATGCCCAAGGCTGTCATGGATAAGCTCAGTCTTGACATTACCAAGCCTTATCAGTTGACCTCTACACAGCTTAAAAAACCAGTTTGCCAGATCATAGAGGAAGAAGGCCCACAGATTTGGGAAATGTTCTTTGATGGGGCTTGCTCTAAGGAAGCTGCAGGAACAAGTGAAGTCCTTTTGTCCCAAACACAAGAATGCATTGATTCATCTTTCATATTAACTTTTCAGGTCACAAATGACACAACAAAGTATGAAGTAGACCTTATCATTCAGCAGGTGTACAAAATGTTCCAAGCAAAATATCCAAGGCTGAAAGCATACAGAGATGAGGTGAAATATAGACCATCTCTGCTTGATAATACCAAATGCTAGAAAGTTTTTGAAGTAGGTGATCAAATCAATAGGCTTTTGCAAGTCTTTGATGGATTTGCTGATATGCACATCGACCAAGACAAAGAAACCTTTAATAGAAAGGTAAAAAGGGTCAATTTTCAGTTTGGTGACTATTTTCTTAAAAGGGATACATTAAAGGAAGAAGGAGATGTTTTTGATGGCCCACTCAATGGGTTTTTCTTTGAACTTTATATCAATTAATGCTTTCAAGCCTTAGCAGTGTAAATATGTTGTTTTCAAGTTTTTATTTCATGCTAAATAGACTCCATGCCCAATACAACACTAAGAGGAAAATTTGATCTTGTTTTTTATAGGAAAGGCATTGTTCTGTAGTTCTTGAAACCTCACAAGGAGGAATTCATCCCCAGAAGGAGCCAGTGTTAGCTTTGTTGGCGTTTCACCCAAAAATGGATCCAAAACACTCCCAAAGTCTCCGAAGTTTGCTTAAACTCATGCAAATTGATCCAAATATGCTCCAAAGCACTCCCTAAGTCTTCAAAAGTGCTTCATATCATCCATCGATAGAAACAAGCAAGGGAGGAGAGTCATTGAAAGGGAAGAAATGCACTATCAGGAGGTTAAAAACGCATTTAAACAGTCAAAAAACCATTATCACAGGCTTAAAACCGAGAAGGCACAGTAGTCGTTAGATCTGGTCGATCAACGGCTCAGATCTAAGCAGTGGATCACATCAGCAGATCTAATTGGCATAGGCAGGGAGTGGAAATCGGTGCTAGACACCGTCGATCAACAATCGTTGATGATCGGATCGGCAGGTCACAATCAGCGGAGGCTAGTCGATGGTTATCAACATAGACCAGGGGGAATGAGCGATTTTGATCAGTGATTAAATGTGGATCTTCAATCGCGCACACAAATCGACGATCCACGTTACATCGCTGGATTGCTATCGGCGGAAACCATGGGGCGGGGCCTTTGCATATATATATGGTGCAACCCGATGATCGGACCCGATGACATTATATATGATGTTTTATAATATTTTAAGTCTTTATATTGGCCATTTTTAATGTATTTCATGTATTTTTGTTATATAACAAAAATATGAAGGGAGCCTAGGCTAGCACCGATTGCGATGAGTCTCGGACCCAAAAGGGTCTGGGAAGTGAAAAATATAATTTTTGAAGCCTGCCAAAGTCCATTTTTTAAATGATTTTCAATGTTTTGGCGCATTTTTGAAACACAAAGAAATCGGGAAACATGCATGACTTTGGGCAGGCCGTGGGAGGTAAGTGGTTTAGGCCAAGCTCCACCCGATGCCATAAAATGACTACCACGCGTCCAAGATGAGGAGAGAGAAAACCTCCTGGCTCTAGTACAAAAGAGGTGCCCAAAATGGATCACCACCATTGGATCTAGGACTCCCAAATCAATGGTGGAGATGTGTTATCATTGCAAGGGTGGAGCCAAGAGGAGAATAAGCCATATCTAAGGATTTTTGAAGTCCGAAAAGGACACAGAGGGGTGGGATGTCTCAGCGTTGTTGTGTTTTCTACCTAAAACATAAAACAATCATGTATTAATAGAAAGGGGTCATTTAAAGGGATTATAAGGGCCCGAAGACCAATTCCACCATATAACCAATCCCAGGAGACATATTGTCAGGAAACAAGGGTTGGAAAGGGAAAGAGAAGGGCCACAACATGCATCTCACCCTAAACAAAAACATCATGTGCATCAACAACATAGCTTAGCTAAAGACAACAGAGATCATGGAGTATATAGCGCAACACTACCAAATCAACCATAAATGATCATGGAACCACAACATAACATAGCCAGAACAAACAAGATGATTGTGGGGTATCTCTGGCATGGGAGAACTACCAGACAATGCAACAAACTACCGGAAATATCTTAAAGTGGTTACTGTTCTGTCAGAAGCAGAAAGATCTAAGCCCATGCTTGCCTAGAGGGCATAAAAGTTGTTAACAAGACAAATTAGATAGATTGAGACCTCTCGAGCCTCAGAAGCCTTGAGAGCATTGTAAAAAGCTATAAATATCTGAAAGTAAGATGTAATACAGGTTCAACTTCTAGAGAATAATGAGACTTTGCTACTCTAGCTTCTCATCTTCATTCATTAGCAATACAAGCTTCTTTTGTTGTTATATGTTCAACATTCATTTTCCCTTTTGTTCTAAGCTTGCACTTGAACAGTTTGTTCATGTTTCTTTTGTGTCTAATGCCAAATAACTGTCATCTTATCTCTGCATTGATAAATTAGATTTGCAAGATTCTTTCTTGCCTATAGATAGCCATTCATATGTGGTCATATATGCATTTTCCAGTACATTTAGTATTCTCTTTTGCTACCTATAGCTAGCCATTCATTTATGTTTATGTATGCATCTGCCGGTATGGTCAGTATTCTCCATCCATTCATTGAATCCAAAAACTATTGAGCATTAGTGGTATAAAGCCTTGTAAGCTGAGGGTGTTTATGCATGTGTTGAGTAAAAACATAGTTGAAATGGTTATCTAGCTTGATCCAAAACATCATTTATTCCAATACTTCAGAGAACAATATTGAAGATTATATGTTACCAGGCATCTCCGAGCTGCAACCTAGGAGATTTTCCTGGAGTGATAACACTATCCATTTGATTTTTTTGTCTTTGCATGATTCTTTTGTACAATGGGGTTCTCTCCAAGGAATTCCTTAGCCTTTCAAGAGAGTGATACTCTCTGATTTGTAAATTGTGGGGTAGGGCATGCCACCTTCTCTAACAAGCTTGTAGACTCTTTGTTCCTGACATCCTAAAATTATCCTCAAAATTTATAATGGATTTCTCTTGGGTTGCTATGTATATATGTGTTAAGGCAGGATGAGAGGCAATAAGGTTATGATTGTTGATGACAATATTAGGGCTTACTAGTTCTAGTCTGGTATACGAGGGTTCCTTCTCTTCTTTTTTCATCACCTTTTTCACTTGCTTAGCCCTTGCCTCTTCATGAGTCAAGCAATATGTTAATGCCATTAGTTTCATGTCTTCCAATCTTGAATTAAGATCCCAGAAATTTAGATATGTTAGAATGAAATTGTGCATACAGAATTCAGTTATATTTGCCCTATCTTCCACACTAGCTTGTTTGCAAAACTCAATAGATTGTTTGTAGTCTTGAACATGAAAAGATCCATATTGTGCTAATTTCTTAATTTGGAATCACAATCATTGTTCCTCAAGGAAAATATCATAGGATTTTGATGGTTTCCTGCACTGTATGGCTTCCATAGATGGACTTTCCATAGTGGTAAGTTGTGTTTCTTTCCCTTGTAGTTGCTCTCTTCACCTTGTGCTTTTTGTCTGTAGTTTCTTTCTCATAATTGACTCTCTTAGTCTCAAATCGCTCAAATCCTTGCACATTTCAGTGACTTTCTCCTCCATGAGGCCCACATCTTCTACATTCTTATACTTGGCAATTTCCATCCACATATGTGTTCTTCCTCTCTCTATTTCCAACTCATAGAGGAATGGGATTGCAAAATTTTCAGGTATGATCCTTCTTCCCTTAATAAATTTGTAATAAGACCCTAAGCTAGGTTGTGGATCAGGTTCTTGAAGCTCTTAGAGGAATTTTTTATCTACTTTTAAGGTGGCTACTTGTTCATGTAGCTTCTTTTTATGCTCCTGTAGCATTTCTTGTTTCTCTTGTAGATTCCCTTGTTTCTCATGTAGTTCCTCTTTTTCTGCTTGTTCAATGGAAAATTGTGTCTTGGGTTTCTTGAAGATCACTACCCTGGTGGTGCGATTTCTCTAATATGTCCCAAGTGATTTTATTTTCTCCTTATGAGATGTAATCTCCTCAATTTTTCCTTCACTAGGCCCCACTTTTCCCTTTTCACTGGGTGAATCCTCAATAGTGATAGGGACCTCTGAAGGAGGCTATGCTTTACCCTACGTGATCATGATGATCTTCCTTGATTTGAAATATAGGGGACCTTGCCTTTGTTTCCTCCTTTTGGGCTTGACAGGTGTGCTCAATGTGGCCAATGTGACAACTACTTCTTGCTCTAAATTCCCTGGAGAAAGACTTTTTTGATGTCCTTGCTTCTCTTTTCCTTGGGGTTTATAAGTCTTCTCAGGGATTTATTTTTCTTCTACTCATTTCTCTTCTTATTCTTCCTTAAGCTCCACTTCTTCTTCCTATGTTCCTGTTTCTTCTTCTTCCTTTGTTATACCTACCTCTTCTTCTTCTATTCTTCCTCCCCTGCCTCTAGTGCTAGAGGTTGATGCTTCTCCAGGTGTGATGGATTGGGTTTCAATGAATATCTCCTTGTCCATGTCCACAAAATCAGTCTAGAGTGTTGGGTTGTGTTATATTCTTTCCACATATTTAATAGGGGGTTTAAGGGGTACCCATAACCCCACTTTATGGGGTCCGGGGCAGCGGCCCGGAAAATTTTGGTTTTGGACCCTATGTTAGGTTGGGCGGGCCCACCTATGGTTTTGTGCATGATTTTCGCACATGTTTTTTGGACGAAATGGTTTTCGGTCCATGGTGTTGGATGCGATGGTTTTTTGGTCCATGGTATTGGACGTGATGCTTTTTCGGTCCATGGTATTGGATGCTTCGGCATGTATAAATATGTATTGTAACATTGAAAGGAATATAGTGAAAAATCAAGCTGGTAGTCCCGGTTTTGGGATTCAGTGGGAAATCTCTGTGTATACGTGTTTTATGTGTTATGCTCTTGCATTTTTATTTTTCCTGTGATTTAGAATTCGTATGCAAGTAATTTTCTGTACAGGGTTAAAACCTACATTTGGTATCAGAGTTGTTTTGGCTTCAAGGGGACGCCTTTGTTGCTGAGGGGTTTCACTCGGGCCTGAGGTAGACCCTGTTCAGTGGGAGATCTGCGAGATTGATTCTGATGGTGAAATAATATGGCGAGCAACGGAAAGATAGAGATTTAGAAGTTCAATGATCAGAGTTTTGAGTTGTGGAAACTCAAGATGGAGGATCTGTTGGTGGATGAAGATCAGTGGATCGCGGTAGATCCGGGTACTAAACCAACGGGAGTGACCGATGAAGAATGGAAGAAGTTGGATCGGAAGGCAAAGAGCACAATACGATTGTGTGTCTCAGATTCGGTATTGTTGAATGTATCAGGGGAAGCTACGCCGAAGGCTTTGTGGCACAAGTTAGGGACTTTGTACCAATCTAAGTCTCTGGTGAATAAACTGTTCCTGCAGAAAAAGTTGTATAACTTGAGGATGAAAGATGGAGACTCGCTGACAGAGCATCTGAATGCATTTAATACTGTGGTAAGTCAATTATCATCTGTTATATTAAAATTTCAGATGAAGATAAGTGCATCAGTTTGTTGTGTTCTCTACCAGATTCGTGGGATAATCTAGTTATTGCAATAGGTAGCAATGCAACTGCTTTGCAGGTTGATGAAATAGTCTCAGCCTTGCTCACGGAAGAGATGAGATGGAAAAATATGGACAACCAGAATGGTGATGCCTTGTCTATACGAGGACGGTCCCAGAACAGAAACAAATATAAGTCATCGAGTGGGAGATCTAAATCTAGAGGGAGATCTAAATCTCCAGGAAAACCTACAAAGGTGGTGTGCTGGAAATGCGGAAAGGAAGGGCACTTCAAAAGGGAGTGTAAATCTAAAGGTCCTGATAAAGGAAAGGGTTTTGACGATGCTCCTTCTGCAGAGGCGAAAACCACCTCAGATGAAGGTGGGGATGTGTACTTGGCTTCTTCAAGTACACATGTAGATCATGAGGCATGGTTGATTGACTCAGGTGCATCCTTTCACTTCACTCCCCATAGAGAGTGGTTCTGCGAGTATGAGAAATCGATGGTGGTGATGTCTTCTTAGGAGATGATAGGAAGGCTCGAATCATTGGTCGCGGAAAATTAAAGTTGAAGTTGCAAGGTGGAAGGGTTAGAACCCTTCCGGGTGTTCTGCATATTCCTGCGTTGGCCAGAAATCTGATTTCTGTAAGCAAGTTGGATGATGCAGGTGTAAAGACAGGGTTCGAGAAGGATACCTGCAAGATGGTTCGAGGAGCACTGGCATTGATGCGGGGAGTTAGGATTGGAACTCTGTAAAAGATGCAAGGTAGCACTGTTGTTGACGGGTGCAATAGTTCTATGGTTCCTGAAAATGGAGCAGAAAATCTAGTGGTCTCTGGAGAGAAGACCATGTTGTGGCATCAAAGGCTTGGACATATTGGAGAGAAGGGCCTTCGAATTCTTCATGGTAAAGGTATGGTAGAAGGTATGAGTAATAGCTCTCTGGATTTTGATTTCTGTGAAAATTGTGTATATGGGAAGCAGAATCGGGTGAGTTTCCCCTCTGGTGGTAAGAGGACGAAACAAATATTAGAGCTTGTGCACAGTGATGGTTTTG
>APFE030583638.1:0-22124 GCA_000404065.3 Pinus taeda | reverse complement strand
CTAATATTTATTTTCTATGCTTATAAATAAAACATAATTAAATCAAATCTAAAAAAAATGTTAAAAATAAAATAAAAAATGTTTTTGCATATTTTTTCTTTTCTTTTTTATTATTAGAATTGTTTTAATTTTTTTTTATTGTTTTGTTTTGTTTATTGTATCGAGTTATCTGACCTTCCTGTGCTACTTAAATTGCATTTGCCTGTTTAGTGACTTTGCTAGTTTTCTTGAGCACCTCCTGTCTCAGTGCGAGATGAAGGGTTTGAGTCTTGAATGGATCAACTGAGTCTTGCTTGACAACACCCTTGAACAAATTGGGCATCAAAGAAAAAATACTGTCGTGCTCGAATGGATCTTTTGGAGAAGAATGCAGCGGCTGTGCAGCTGCAGATGGCATCGCGGTTGCTCAAATCTCCAGTGTCCGACATTCAAAATCTGCACCTGCACCTGAGCGCGATTTTAAGTAAGAACCAAAGAAATGTGATCGAGATTTCTCAACAGCAGCTCTAGTGGATACAGAGAGCTGCAATGACATGCTACATTGGGGTTTAATACAAACCTCTGGCCATACAGAACTAAACCCTTGCCTCTTATAGCAGAATTCCGGTGTCTTCAAGTTTTATTCACCAAAGTTGTGCCAGTATATCACTATCTGACGATGCAATTTCTTCACTGTTATATTTTAGCAGCGATTCATACTGTACCACCTTCACATAGTTCCATTATTATGTAGACATTGTTAACATCCTCACAAGAATCATAGAATTTGACCAAAGTTGTGATGCCTCGAAAATGCTTTTAAAATTTTGACCACTACAAACAAAACGTATTAATGCATGTGTACATAAAATGCTAAAACAAGAAAAGCCGAGAAGGCTTAACAGTTCTCCGATAGAAGAGAGGATAAAACAAAACTCCAAATTCAGTGACTTGAGGCAATCACAAAAGTATAGATAACTACATTTGGAATGGAACAAATTATATTTACAGCATGATAAATGGAACAAAATACCTCGGATATAGAACTAAAAGTAAATATGGGTATTTCAAGAGTGTAATCAATACCAAGATGAGGTGAGCACTGCATATACCCCTGGCAGACAGGTATAATTGGAAGAAGCTTGAGACAATCTCTTGTAAGCCTTATTAGGATCTAAATTATGAATGAGCAACTTACTCTATATCTGCTAGAGGGTGAACTCATCACATCCTTAGTAAGATGCACATTGAGTGGGTAGGCCAACTGAAGGTAAGCAGGATCCTCGAGACATCAAATTGTTTTGTTCCACACAGCTTATTAAAAGTTCAGTATTCACACAGGTTGCAGTTATCGCTTCATATATCATTTCTTCAGTGACAAAGCCGCTGCAATCCCACCAGCAAATAATCCTACTACAGTGACCGCAATACCTATGCCAATCACACCTTCTTTTGTAAGTTTCTCTTCAAATACTTTCCTCAGTGAAATGCTTGCCCGAAGTCTGGAGCTATCTGTAATGCTTGGTCTAAACACAGTCTGCTCCTTGGATAATCTTCTGCCCTGTAGTGACCTACTGCAAGAAGATAAAGTATCTCCCTTCTCTACAAAGCACCGCCATCTCTGTCTAAGGCAGCTTCCAACATTGCTATCCCTCTTTGAACGTCTAGAGGACGTCGGGAATGTACCAGCGCCCATGATAACCTCATTATGTTCTCAGTGTTACCTGTACCTTTTGAAAGACCATCTCATTCTCCAAAAAATTCACGCTCACAGTTAGCGATAATGTCGCATCTGTCCATGGCAGGTTATCACCCGATCCAAAGAACGATCCAATGGAATCCATAATGTTGTTGATGTTTTTAGTCATGATGCCTTCTCGAGCAAACCCAAATTACCTGTCTATGAAGTATGTCAATGGCAACCAAAAGAATGACAAATGAAAGTAACTTGAAGGCTAAGAGATTGCATGAGAAATTGGCGCTATCTATCCCAAATTTTATGAACTGAAACCTGAACTGGCACGATCTTCTCCATGAAGAACTGAACTGAAAACTGAATTTCCTCATTGGTCAGTTTGACTTCTAAAAATATTTCTCAATAGATATTAGATCTTCGAATGAATGATGGACTAGGGCAATCGATATCTTAGAGAGAGAGAGAGATCACAAGAAATCCGAGAAGACAACTTTTGAGGAGTTTCAAGGATTTTTCTCTGATTAATTTTAGCTGATGCGTGAAAAATTACGGGCAGTTGAAACCGCCACAAAGGATGATTGCAATATGATAGTTTTTTTAGTTGATTTTCACAAGGCACCCTTCGAAACAAAGCAGACACGACTCCAACATTGAGCAGATCTGTACGTCTACGAGGATCAGACTTCATATCTTGGAAGGCGGTACTAATGAGAACAAACTGTGATTTCTAAGATGATTCGTCAGCGACCACAAACGTCACTCCGGTTTCGGAACACAGAGGATTGTCGGTGCGTTTTACCTGATAGCATGATCCATGGCCTTTTCCTCCTTTGTACAGATCTGGAATTGCTGAAGCCACTTTTGAATCAAAAGGAAACTGTTTCACAAGGCTACCATATCCGCATGCACCGCCTTCGCTTCCGGCGCCATCTGCAGGGCCATTCCACCTTGCAGCGGCGGGCTGCCAACCTGCCCTTTTCCCCTCAATCACCGCTGGATGGCGTTTTCCCACACGCATGCCCAAAGTGGTGTGAGAGCATATCGTTATTGTTAAGCAAGCTCCCAGCGCTACCAAGTAACCCACGTAAAGGTTCCACTTCATTTTGTCTGAGGCAATAGTAACAGTAGTATTGCGAGAATTGGGTGCAAAACTGTTGATCCCAACCCAACGAGCGCAACTGTGGGGTTCGGCTCCCCTCCGCAGACTCCAGGTCGACCGATTTAACGATAACGGAATTAGAGTATGTGTTGCCAGACAGAAATTTCCAAATTTTTTACGGAAAATGGAATTAATCGAGACGGGAAAAAGAGCTGAATGCAATGTGCTCTCCTGTTGTTGATCCCGCAGCCCATAAATTAGTTATATATATATATATATATATATAAATATATATATGATATATATATATATATATATATATATAGTATATATATATTGTGATTAGAACATAAAGAAATATTTGTTAATTTGTTTTTTTTTTTAACTAAAAAACAATTAAATTTTATTCCTACAATTTATATTTTTTTAAATCGATTGATTTCTAAGTTTTTTTCTAACTTAAAAAAAAATTTAAAATTGATTTTTTTTCGTTTTTAACATTAGTAAAAAAGGAAAAAAAAAAGTTGTGTTTTAAACTAAAAAAATAAAATAAACTCTATCCTAGTTACTACCAAAATAAATTTAAATAAAAATAAAAAGCAATGTATTCCTAAGAATTTTTATGTGAAAATCATTTTTTTTTTTTTTAAATTGAATTTATTCTAATTATTATATTGTTTTTAAAGAATTTAAATTTTATTTTAATCCTAAAACAATATGGAAAATTTATTGATTTAGGATGAAAATTTTTTTAGCAAATGGAGACAACTATATTGCAAACTCTGAAAACATTTATATACATTCTACTTTCCGATCCTCGAGATCGTACAAAGACGTAGGAGGAGAGCATACTTATTCAAACTGAAAATATGATCCTACCTACTCTATGCTAATTGAAAATTACAAACTATTACATGTAATTAAATTTCGAGTGTAACCATTCACGCAATAGTAGTAAAAATATATTCATTTCCAATTTTGCAATTTTAAAATGAAAATACACAAGGATGATCGATTCTAGTTTTTGTGAGTATGATCTAATGAAATAAAAACAAAATCGATCTAACCTGGTACTTGTTTGAAACCATTGAAACCACCTTTCGATAAGGCTTTCATATGCGTGATTTCCACTCTGATTCAAATCATGCTGCAACTTCTCTTCATCCTCCTCATTCTCTTGTTCAAATAATTGTTCATCATTAGATATACAGGATGATTCTTCAAATGTTAATTCATTGTTTTCTTCTAGAGGAGTAGTTAAGCTTTTGGCTGCTATCAAGATCTCTTCTTCGCAAGAAGAGGAGATCCTAACACTTGCTAGGATCTGAGCAAGTTGTTCCAAACTTATACTCATTGTTTTTCCATATACACATATGGATCTTTATTGTGTTTTTGTATTTTTTTTTGAATGGGAGGGTTTTTTATTTGCGTTCTATTTCTATGTTTTCGATATGAGAATAAACTTAAATGAAAATTCCTAAATGCAATTAACCTTAAATGATCCTAAATAAAAATTCTTCCTAAACAATCTTCTTAACTAGCTTACATCTAAGTTTGCTTCCCCGACAACGACGCCAAAATGTTGGGCGATTTAGTTGTCTGCTAAATCCCTGTCATTTAATTTATCAATCCAGGGAATCGTAAACTTAGATGCAAACCAATATATATGGGACCTTAGATGAAACAGGTGTAAGAAGTTTGTTTAGAATGGAAATGCATATTACAAATCTAAACTATCAGATCTATTCTATGAAAGCATAAAAATAATGTTTGATCAATGGAATTATTTTACTTTAGAATATAGAGAAGAGTCTCTTGTTCAAGAGTCCTGGTTGTCCTTCTACCATCTTTCTATAATAACATTGCCAAACACCTAGGAAAGTAGGAAAGAAAGCATGTAAATGAAAGCAAGTAAATATTGTTTCCAATTCAATTCTTAGCTTATGGAGAAGAGTCTCCTAACTTAGGAGGACTTGATCTCTAGATACTGAAAGGGAATCAATATTCACATAAATGTAATCTAGGAAAGCATATGAGAAAGTAAATCTTATTTCAATTTAATCTAGCTCATGAAGAAGGGACTCCTAACTTAGGAGTTCCTAGTTTTCCTTCTCACATCAAAACTAGCTATTGAAAGGAGATCAACCTTCACACAACAAAACATGGCCACAACATGAATTCATACTAAAATTATCTACAAGTATTTACAAGAAAGAAATAAGATGAACATCATAATTAAGATTAGTATATTCACAACATTACTTTACAACAAAGTGCACTTATCTTAGTATGGGGATCCTTCCATTCCTCAATGAGCACACATGAGCAACTATCACACCTTAATAATCAAACAACACTCATAACTCATGATTTGGAGAAAATGATATTATTCATGTTGAATGAACAATCATAAATTTGGTGCTAATGAATAACTGATAATTGTTTTCTCTCCCTCCTCCTCCTTAACATGATTTGGAGGATGCTCCTCTTATTTATACATGAATTAGGGATATATACGCAATAAATGTAGATCCCTTAAATGTCTACTAGACCCACACTTGTCTCAACTTATCCCTAAATACTAGATATAAATCCCATGACACATCAAAATCTCCATGATCTTCCTCCTTGGAATATGGTCCACCTCTTAAGTTGAAATTCGAATTTTTGGGAGGCCACATAAGGGTGCCTTGGAAGCTTCCAAATGATCTACACATGTCATCAAACTCAAGCCACTTTTAGGTATAAGAAAATACATGTTATTTCTCTAACTTTTAATCGTAAATTCACTCTAAATACATGAAATTAATAACTTTGGAAAATGAGAATATAAACTCATATGGTAATGGAAATATAGGGTTATGTAATGATAATATGGTGAAATGAGATGACAAAATGAGGATAAAAGGTGAAAATGGAGTGAAAATTGAGGTCAATTTGGCAGCCCAACACACACCAGTGGTGGCCAATGATTGATCAAGAAAACATTGAATAATAAAGAAGAAGAAGAGAGCAAGCGTTCAATTATTTTTCTCTCAGAAGGGTTTCCACCTAATATTTGGTGTCCTCATGTGTTGATGGTTTTCTCTCATCTTTTATTTCCATTATGATCTATATGTTTCTCGTATGATCTTGTTTATGCATATGTTTTTTGTTGCTAATATATTGTGGTGTTGGATAATTAATTCAATGGTTCAGCTAATTGTTTAATGGAGGCAAAGTAAGGAATCAAAGAATATATAACTGTATGTTGTTTGTGTGTAAGGAAAATGTGTACATACACGTACTACCTTTACGAAAGCCACATATATATTCTTTTATACGAAAAAAAGAAAAAGTAAAAAGTTATTAAGATGATCCATTATGCACTATATTGATTCACATCGCCCCCCCACACACACACCTTAGTATAGTGAAGCTCCCAACAACTACAAAACCATACAACTCTCTCATAATTAAGAACCAATTTTCAAAGAAGAGTGACATGTAAAGCTTCACTTCTATATAAAGGAATTAAGTACTGAAAGCTAAATTAAATCCTAGAAAACAAACGTTTCCTACAATGCATTGAATCACAACCAAAAGTCCACTAACAAACTTTGGTTTATCGTATATTGGTGAAGGAATCAATTACATTAATAGAAATATCCTAACTCCATAACGAAAGCATCAACGCCATCAATTAAACATGTAGTACAAAAAAAATATAAAGGTACATTCACCAACAACCTCTCTAAATAGGCCCTACATGAGGAGGTGTTGATGGTGTTGGACCAACCAACATTCAGGGGATCACCTCGATATGAAGTCCCAACTAGACCTCACGCCGTTTGGTGTGGGAGTCTGTTGCACTAAAAATTGTCACCTTGACATTTTGCAATTTGTGTGAGTCCATTACCACTCATACTCTCCTCCTTTGCGAGTCTTAAGCCTTAGTACCTCATATCAGGCCTTGAAAATAAGAGAAAGCCCTCAAAAGTCTCTAAAACTCTGGTTCCGCACTTTCTCTTTGCATTACCTGCGGTCCCACACCTAATGGTCATGTATTCTGCACCTGGCCGCTCTGTCTCTATGTTATGGGTGTGGACCCTTGTAAAAGTTAAAAAGGCACGAGTACATTCTAAAAACTCACTTTCAGTCATTTCTAGAAGCTTCTGGAAGGAATCTTGAGGTGGCAAATTCGCTCTCTTAAGGTTCATGCATCATATACCTTAAGGAGCTAACCCCTTGATGTGAGGAGCTTATCCCTTTGAAGGAGGATTCTATCCCTTCATAGTTGGACCTGTAACCTCCTCCCCTGCACTATAATAAGAAGCATTGGGCTGGTTACTGGAGAGGTTAGAAGCTGAATATTTTTGAGGTGAAATGCTATTGGAACTTAGTATTCTTAGTTGATTTTTTATGAGGAGATATTACATACCTCTATGATCTCATTTGGAAGAGTGCAAGGCTTTTCAAAGTAAAGGAAATTCCTGTTTCGGACCCCGGGAAGAGCTTGTTCAACATCAAGGCTGAAAATGTTGTAAGGTTCTTCTACTTCAAAGTTAATACAATTAAGTTTTTTTTTCTCAATAAGTTGTTGATTCATGATTTATTTTATGGATTCCTTGATCACCATAATAGACATGATTTATGATATTTGCTATGCAGTTGCTATTTAATGTTTTTTTGTTTGTGATTGCAGGTCCTCAAAGGTAACTCTTTCAAATGATTGAAGGATGGCTACTACGAACAAGCATTGGATCTAAGGTAGGGTCTTAACACCTTTATAGTTTTTATTTATAAATCGTATATGTCTAGAGAAAGATAGATTTGTTTGTTTGTTTGTTGCTAGACTATCTTCTGATACTAGGGAGATTGGTCTTGTCCGCAATATTGATTTATCCGACCAACAAATTGGTGACTCCCTTGGGGATCTGGATTTGGTTTTTGGTTTTCCTTTGTTTTGACTTGCGAAATTGTTTTCATTTCTGGTTTTTTATTGATGTATGTTGGCTTGGGTAGTTTTTAGAATCTGGATTGTTCTTTGTTCTTTTCGAAGTTTTCAGGGGACTGCACTTTCTCTTTACAGGCAGTGCAGGCATCTCCGCATTTTTCCTTTAGTAAACAAAGCGGGACCGCACCTATTTCTTTTGGAAGCCTGCGGACCCTGTAAATTTTTTTGAAAAACCTAAAATATCTTCTTCTAGTTAAGTTTAGGTTTCATTTAGGGTTTTTAGTGTCTACCCAGATCTACATTTTTCTTGTCAAAAATCTCTTGTGAGTGAGTTCTGATGGTATTTTTGTTTTAGATGATTTTCTAGAAGTTTTGCATGCCTGGATTGGTTTTCACTTGGTCTCTGTAGTGACTCAAATATCAAAAGCTTGAGAAACCTTAGATCACCCTGGTGTCTTTTCGTCTTCTTGATGAGTCTGACTTGGTTGTGAAATCTGTCCTTTGTGAGAAATAGATTTAGTTTTCTCCTTGCAAATCTTTGAACAAGCTTTGTTATAAGTTTTGAATTTCATTTTTACAAAAGAAAACATATCTTGATGTTTTTGATTGGTTTGTTATTCTGAACAAATGAATCCTTAGTTTATTGAACAACTAAGTAAAACATACTCAAAAATAATTGAAGCTTTTTATTCAATTTAGGTTTTTAAAAGTTTTTAGATCTCAAAATTAGTTTTTGTAATTTTGAGTGTTTTTCTAGAACTTGTAGATCTCTTTTGAAGCAAATTGTTTTTTGTAGTTTCGAGTTTTGAAAAAGGAAAGGGATTTATTGTGAGCATTAATTATTAGTCTCGTTTTGAGTTCTTATTGGAAAAGACAAAAATATTTTCTTTCCATTTCCATGTTGAAAGAAAGAATTGTTTCTTAAAGAATTGCATTCTAAAACTCTTTCTTTTAGCTAGAATTTCATTGAAACAAAAACGAATTTCTTATCATTTTAGGTGCATCTTTTTAGTGTTTTTGGAGTCGAGTCTTCACACCATCAAAGTTTCATTTCCATACCTATTGACTTAAAGAACAACCCATAAAAGAAATGCTTAATTAAAATTAATATAGTAATCTTTTCTATTTCTAGGGCTCTTATCACCAATATAGCTTAGGCTAGTATCTTGGAGTAGGAAGTAATTAACTCTCTAAGATAGTTAAAACAAACAAGTAGATACATCTTGCAGTAGGAAATAAATCCAATTGTAATTGATGCATTCTAGGAAGCTTCTCTTAAAGGAGTCAATCACGAGATCATGTCCGAACCTTTGAGACAATCAATTCGGTCTTATTGGGAAAGATAGAAGATTTGCCCATATTATAAACGGTAAACCTCAGATTAACCATTGTCGAGGAGCCTAGGGTCACTTGTTGATAAACCTCAGATTGACGATGTCGAGGAGCCTTCAAGGGGATTGAGCTTTGTTACTTTGCCCTTGTGTGTAGATCGGATCGTAGACCATTCCCCTAGTTGTATTTGCTGTTGTTGGTAACCTTAGTGTCCATAAACTTAAGATTATTTCCTAAGGTGACGGTGAAGGAAGGATCTCACTGTACCTGGAGCAAACGTCGACTGGACTCACTTGAACTCTCTGGAGGGTTCTCTTCACTCGAGATGGTTTTGTGAAGAAACTTGTGCCAATCTATTTCATTAAGCAGGTTGTGAGGGTAACTGTTCCAACTACCCTTTCTGTATTAAACTTCTACTACGTTGAATTTCATCACCAACTAGTGTTTTTAGTATGGGAAGTTACTATTTGGGTTGTAAGTTTAGAAAACAATCCTCATCCTTGAAGAAGTGAACTTAAGCAAAGCAGAGAAAGCCTCATATTTCTGAGGTAGCTACAGTTAACCCAATTTGTCATAATTTATAAAAAAAAGCGGGTACACAAAAGTTTTCTCTCAATAGATTATAAGAGTTGACACCAAATGAGATGCTCATTTGGATTGTTCGAGAGCCTGAAATTTGAATCTCATATTCATATCTATCAAAACCTCTTCACAATATAGAGATGAAGGGAACAGGATAGAAAGGAATTATATTAACATCCACAGATGACTAGCGCTCAATGGGATGGAAAATTACAGAGTATGTTAAGTCAAGTGGAAATTAGAGTGATAGATATCTTACTCTTAGACTTTGCCAAAATTATGCTCTTTTCAAACCTCTTTACCTGCTTTAAAGGCCTTGATATTGTGTTCATCCAGCCTTGAGAATGTATTCATCCAGCGCCTAGACCACCTCCCCAAGATTTTTATGTTTTTCGGAATTACCATTGTTAAATTTGAATTTCACATTCAGTGATAGCGTGGACAAGGGTCACAGAACTAGAATGGTTGAAGGGTTTTGAAACCTTGAATATCTACAGGGGAGTTTGCTAGCCATCCAAACTCATCAACAAAGAAATAGTTGTTCTTATTATCTTATCTACTACAACAACTCACAAGCTATGAAACTAGATTCGTATCCCAGGCTCGTCGTGTCCTGAATCTGACGAATCGGACACGATTCAGGTAGATTCAAATCCGAAAATTCAATTTCGTCGCGTCCGATCAGGAGATGATCAAATCCGAATCATGTCTCGATCGTATACGACGAATCCCTATTTTCAAATTCGAATCCGGAAAAAGGGATGTCGTGTGGCACTTTCACTTGTTTAGTTTGTTGTGGGCGTTTGGGAGCAAGGAGCAAAGGGTGTGGGAGAATTTTCGATGAGATTCAAGCAACAGGTAAGTGCATTTTCTCTCTTTTTTGTTTTTCATTTTTTATTACAGTAGCTTTCATGCGCATTTCTTTTACAAATTTTTTCATTTTTTATTTTTTCTTACAACATTCATGGCTCAATCAAGGGCAGTAGGGAAGGGGAAAAGGAAGGGGAAGATTGTCCCCATTGGAGTTTCCCCTCCTCTCCCATTTTCATCAAGGGCTGCAAGTGGGGCTGCAACAGTAACTTCAAATGTTGAAGGAAGACTTCCTCCTCAAGGTAACAAATATCCCTTGTGGAAATATGTCACAAGAGAGCAAGAGCCACCCAACAAGGTGAAGGGAGGAGGAAATGTGAGTTGGAAATGTAGTTACTGCCACAATAATTTCACGAGCACATATTTTTGTGTAAAATATCAATTGTTGGCTTTACTAGGCTATGGAATTGGAGCTTGTACAAATGTGTCGTTACCAAAGAAGAAAGAAATGCTAAGAGAGTCCAATGTTGGTATGGAAAATGTGGCTATAAAATAATAGAAAAACAAGAATGATGACCCCCTTCCGTTCTTGAGGAAAAGCATCAAAAAAATCCCATTTGAGAGTTCTCGTGGGGGACAAACAACAAAAAGAAAGACAATTTCACTTGGTCCAATGGACAAGATTTTTTAGAAGGAGAAACAAGCAGAGCTTGATCTCACCATTGCCTATTTTTTCTATAAAAATTTAATATCCTTTAATGTTGCAAGCTCACCTCTATTTATTGAGATGTGTCGAGCTCTAACTCAAGGGGATCCATCAAGGTATGTGCCTCCTGGGTCAGATAATCTTAGAACCACATTGTTGACGAAGGCAAAAAAAAGGTGGAAAACATTCTTAAGCCTATTAAAACATCATGGCCAACATCTGGAGTTAGCATTATTTCTAATCAATGGACAGATCCAACATGACACCCACCCATCAACTTCATGGTTTCTTCCTTGAATGGTTCATTTTTCTTCAAAGAAATGGATGCACTTGGACAATACAAGGATGCACAATATATGGGTGAGTTGTTTATTAAAGTTATTGAAGATGTAGGAGTTGATTCTTGTGTGCAAATCATTACAGATATTGCACTTGTTTGCAAGGTTGTTGGCATGATTGTGGAAGCCAAATATCCACAAGCATTTTGGACACCTTGCATTGTCCATTCATTGAATTTAGCATTGAAATATATTGCTTCTATGTGCTTTGGATTGGTAACATTATTGAGGATGCATGGCATATCTGTAACTTTGTACAAAATCATACAAATTCCCTCACTATCTACAAGGAGTACAAAAATATATCATTGTTGAAGATTGTGGATACATGGTTTGCCTCTTCATTCATCATGTTGAAGAGGTTGAGGAAGGTCAAGACCGCTCTTGGGGCGATGGTTATTTCAAAGTTTTGGACTTTTGGAGAAAGACAGATCAAGTAGCCTCTAAAAGAGTGAAGGACATAGTGTTAGATGATGCTTGGTGGGAGAGGGTAGATCTACTTATTCAGATCATGGACCCTATCATTTCTTTTCTTCGTTTTGCAGATATAAATCAACCCATCCTAGGAGAGTTTTATGAGGGCTGGGATTCCATGATCGAGTCTGTGAGAAGCATTATTTTACAAAGTGAGTGACCCAAGTATGAGACATCATCAGAGGCCTTCTTCACCACTATACAGGATATTCTTGTCAACAAATGGGACAAGAATTTCACACATTTACATTGTTTGGCTCACTCATTGAACCCAAAATACTACAACCATGAATGGCTGAATGGTGGAACTTCCCGCATATTCCCTCCTCACATGGATGGTGAAATCTCACAGGGGAGGAAAGATACATTCATATAGGTTTTTCAGGGTCGACCATCCCTTGATGAAGTGGATGATGCCTTTACAAAGTTTTCCACTGGCACTGGTCATTTTGCATGATATGATATGATTAGAGATAGGGGCTAAGAAGCCTTATTCATGCCTAGAAAATCAGGGGCCAACAAGCCTTCCTCTATAGCAGTTAGCTATGAGGCTCCTCTCTCAGGTGACTTCATTCTCTTGTTGCGAGAGGAATTGGAGCACATATGGGAATTTGTATAGTGTCAAGAAGAGCAAGCTTGAGCAGTCCAGGGCAGAGACAATGGTGTATGTGCACACCAAATTTCATCTTATTTATAGGTAGAGGGATGAGTGGTTGAAGCGAAAAACAAAGATGTGGGATGTCTTTCCTGATGATATGAGTCTAAACAACAGTGTTGAGTTGGCATTGGCCAACTTGGATCTCAATGATCTAGTGCTAGAGCCTATCAAATTTGATGATGGTGATACTGTAGAAGGGTCATAATTCACACAAGAATATGCAGAGATGACTTTGGATACAAAGGAATAGGATGAAACAGAGGAGAGAAGTGGTGACCATGATGATGAGGACAATGATGTTGATTTTGATGATGACTATGAGGATTGATGACTCATGAGTCATGAGCTACCTACTGCGTTGAGGTTGTATACTTGTAGTTATTTTGTATTTGCTATTTCTATTTGCCATTGCCATTGCACTACCTATGTAAACAGTACACATTTTGATTTTGATGACTTAATGAGAAAACTACAGTGTATTTATCTTACTATCTTGTCTTTTGGATCATTGATGAATTGAATATGTATTATAATTTATGATTTATCATTTATGTCACAATTGTATTTGTAATTTTGTATGCATAATGTTACTTTGTAAAACTTACATCTAGATGAAAATCTATGTTTCGATCAATGAATTTGTATCATGAATGAGAATTTGTGTAAGAAATAACTAATTTTTAATATATCTATATATATATAACGTATCCAAACGTGTCTTGTTCCCACAGTGTCTGTATCTGACACTTGAATCCTTGTATCCATTGAATCCTGAATCCTAGTGTCAAGTGACTTAGCTCACCAACAATTTTATTTCTATCCTCTAAACCCAATAGTATTTGTGTATTTGAACCACAAAGAAGTGAACAAAGTGATATGTTCTACATTAACAATTATGTTTTCTTGCCAACAACACAATACTCAAGATTATATTTTTAAGTGATGGGGACACCCCTAGAAACCTGTTCAGCATGGTAGAACATACATACTCATACGACGACCATAAGCGCACAAATAGAAAAACAATTGCATAATTTATTGGAAATGGACACCCACATGCATTGGCATTCCAACATGACAAGCTAAGAAAAGGCCCTTTCACAAAGTGGGTAGGTACCTTGCAAGAGAAGGGAAGATCATCATGTTCTTGCCAGAGCAAATGGTCATTTAGTGCTTTATTTGTAAGATTTAATGGTCATTTAGTGCTTTATTTGTAAGAGAAGGTACTTTCATGTCTAGAAATGGAAGGTTGACTTTTTCTTGTGAAAAATGAGAAGGTTGAACTGCAGTCATATAAAATTAAAGCTTGAGTTAATAGTAACAAAAAATGGAAAGTTGACTTTTTCTTGTGAAAAATGGGAAGGTTAAAGTGCATTTATATAAAATTAAAGCTTGAGTTAATAGTAACAAAAAATGGTAGGTTCAGACAATTCTATTTAACTCTGATACATGACCAATTGGTCCATGCTAAGAATTTCTGAGATTTAATGGAAGATTCCTTAGAGATATTTAATGCATATTCTAAGGGATTTTTTGTTGTTCCCTTCTCAACAAACTCTACAAATACTAAAACCAGGCATCAAGCCCACCAAGCTACCTCATCAAAAATTGCATATAAAGTTGAAGAACCACCGAAGACTAACTTCTGAAAGTTATCTGTTCATTAAACCATTAATAAACATTGGTATTAAATTGTTTATCAATACTATACAACACATAAATGCCAAATTCTAGAGAAAATATATCAATAGCATTCTAAAATGTCTAATAAAAAATTGGATTATGTTATATCATTTTACCCAATTTATTTTCCTCCCTGCTAAAATCCACATAGAAAAATCTACGAAATAACAACATCTAACTCAAATAATATCTTCAACACACAAAAAGAATAAATCTGTGATTGAATTATAACAACAATGAATGGTTAAAAAAAATACAAAACCTCAGTCAAGTAATAAACTAAATGCAATGTAAATATTTTGAATTTCCCCAACTCTATTGGCTTTCTGAAATCTTGCATTTTTCCAGCTGCTTTCCGATTTCATTCAAGTAAGAGATAGGTATAAATGACAAAACAAACCATTCAATTCCTCGTACATATATTGATATCAGTATTTATCAATGCTTGGTGGGCTCAATAGCAGGGCACACCTTATACTGGCACAAACAATGGAGTCATTCATGTTAAGATATTTTTTAGTTTCCACCTTCAGTTAGTCAGTGAATGGATCAATCAACACATAATGAATAGATAAATGAACACATGATATTAGTCACACCTCCATTATAAACATCTTGAGCCGCGGGACCAATAAGTAATGATCACTATCTGTCAGTGACAGTCAGCAATGGCACGCTTTCAAAATGCTGAACACAAACTGTAACTTAAGCAATGGAGTGGAACAGGGCATGGAGGAACACAAGGTCTACTCCTTTTAGGCTCAAATAATTCTATAACTAAAATGGCAGATGCATATTTCCCTGCTGCTTGGACATCAAGCGCTAGGTGTTTTGGATGTGGGAAACCCTGCAGGAACACAAGGTCTGCTCCTTTTTGGCTCAGATAATCTCATCTGTGAAATACCAGCTGCAAGAGCATCTACAATTTTTGGCTCAGATAATCACATCTCTGAAATACCAGCTGTCTTAGACGTGAGAAACCCTGCAAAGTCCCGACGAAAGATTCATCTTCTCCATACTCTGTTGGAATTGAATTTGCAAACTGCGCTCTTTTCTCCCTTTTATATGAAGACAATGGAAGTGGGGTTTCTTCTAAGCATTGATCCTTCACTGCAAGGGAACAGTTTTTCCCTTTTGGAATGCTGGGTGGAATATTTACATTAGACTCCGTGTAAGGAATGCTGGCTGGAGTCTTTACATTAGACTCCGTGTAAAACTTGATCCAAGGGTGGCCTGCAGCCACAGATGATGCAAATATGGTCATAATTACATTTTAAGAGAAAATAAAGATAACAGATATACAAAATATTTAATTATCAGCAATGCAACAAATTTACTCACTCAGTACTTGCTGCGGAGAAGGTCTCTTTTCCACATCCCTTGAAAGCATCCTTGATAGCAAATCCCTTGCTAGCCCTGATATGGGCTGCCACACTTGAGAATGAAAATCTAACTGTACTAGTTTTATTGCCTCAAATATGGCTTCAATAGATGCTCCTCGAAATGGTAATATGCCTATCAAAAGGGCATGTAGGAGGACACCAGCCCCCCAAACATCAACCTTTTCTGAATAAGTCGTCCCTGCCAAAACTTCAGGGGCAATATATGAAGGAGTCCCTACCACTCCAGATAAATTTTGACCTGTTTGAATGTCAAAATGTACTCTCAGTCAAATACATAAAGAAAACTGGTGAATTATTTAATAATGATAATATGTTCTTGTGTACATGTTTAGTGAGCAGAACCAAAGGACAGACAAATACCTTTTGCAAACCGCGTGGACAAGCCAAAATCAGCTAGCTTCAGTTGTCCAGAACTGGTTCTGAGAATATTCTCAGGTTTAATGTCCCGATGGACAACACCCAACTCATGACAGTATTTAATGACCGTTATTAATTCCTTGATCAAGTTTGCTGCCTGATGCTCAGAGTAGCGTCCAGTCCGAGACATCTCGTCAGTGAGGCGTCCACCAGTGCATAACTCCATCACAAGATGCAAAGATTCTGCATCTTCATACACAGCTTGGAGTGTGACGACATTAGGATGGCCTGACAGATGCTGCATAATCTCAATCTCCTTATACACATTTTCTTCAGTCTTTTTTGAGATAGTCTTACAGGCGAGCTCTTTCCCAGTAGCTTTTCTCTTGCATATTCTCACCAGACCAAATTTGCCTCGTCCTAATTCGAGGCCGAAATCATAATCTTTTTCAATCTTTCGCTTCAATCTTTCGCTTCCTAATTTGCCTCGTCCTAATTCGAGGCCGAAATCATAATCTTTTTCAATCTTTCGCTTCAATCTTTCGCTTCCTAATTTGCCTCGTCCTAATTCGAGGCCGAAATCAAGAATACTTTTCAATCCTCTTTCTGGTGAATTAGGGAAACAAACCCTTCCTGGAGGAGGAGGAGCAACGGAAGCTGCTGTAAAATGCAAATCTAAGCCCTTTGTTCGCTTCCTCTGCTGTTGGAAAGAAAGGTGCGAGGCTGATGATGCGGAAGACTCACCATCATTGCGTAGCCGAGGTGTGTTTTCTAAATTGACACGGTCTACCGCTGCTTCTCTGTTCCGCTTCCTTGGTAATGAATCCATCTGAACTATGGACTTTGCAAAAAGAGTTTAACCAAAAGATCCGGGGCTACTCTACCAGACGAGATGCAAGGAATTGTTATGGCAAAGAGGAGTTTAGGCTGATTGACTCCAATTAATTGCAAAAGATCTGGGGCTGCTCAACCAGATGGGATGCAAGGAATGTCCAGGGCAAAGAGGAGTCTACACAGATGGACTCCAATTAATTGCTGGGAAACAATACAATCTGCGCACACAAACAAATAGCCTGTAAATAAAAACTAAACCACCTGCGCATACCATTTGAAAACGGCTTCGTCAACTACAACATGATAAAGAGTCCTAGCTACCTACTATATGCCAATACATGACAAGTTCACGCAAATCAGAATTATTATTCTATCGCAGTATTCTGTTCACATTCAGCTTCAACTGCTGCCATTCTTACAATCTTATTGAAGAAAAGTTACAGTAATGTGGGTTCCTAATTTTGGTCCTCAAAATACAGAGCATGCACATCAAACTTAATCACGATAAATCAAGGTTAATTTGGTTAATTTTTCCAAAAGAAATTTGTATAATTAAATCAATAATATAGAATCTATCTGGGACTAATGCGGGTCAAATCTTTTTTATTTCAAAATATGTTTGTGTTTTAAAAGATTTAATTATCTTTTTTATTTCAAATATGTTTGTGTTTTAAAAGATTTAATCCTTTTATAGGTGGAGAAATTCAACGAGACGGTGGTGGGGAAGTAAGAATTTGTGACGCCGTTTTGTGTGTGCATCTCACATCGTATTTTGGGTTGGCATGCAAAGTTTTAAAATTCTTAATTAGTTAGGAATCGATTTGAGGTCCTAATTTTGGTCCAAAATTTCCCTCAAATTATACATTATGCACATCACAGTTGATTACTTTAAACTCCAGATTAATTTTTATGCACATCATAGTTGATTACTTTAAACCCCAGATTAATTTTTATGCACATCACAGTTGATTACTTTAAACCCTAGGTTAATTTTTAATTTTTATGCACATCACAGTTGATTACTTTAAACCCTAGGTTAATTTTTAATTTTTATGCACATCACAGTTGATTACTTTAAACCCTAGGTTAATTTTTAATTTTTATGCACATCACAGTTGATTACTTTAAACCCCAGGTTAATTTTTATGCACATCACAGTTGATTACTTTAAACCCAGGTTAATTTTGCTAAAAATGACAGCAAATATTAAATTATTAGTTTGGATTCTATTTAATTTTACCAAAAATAATGGTAAATATTAAATTACTAATCTAGATTTCATCTTAATTATGTATTTATCAATGAGTGAGATGGATCAAATCTTTTTTTTCTCTAAAACATGTTTGTGTTTTAAAAGATTTGATCCCTCTAGGCCTGGGTAAATTTAGAGTTAAGATGTATCAAAATTTAATTATTAATTATAAATATAATTTTATTTTAAGCAAATCAAAATGTTAAACCAAATATTACAACATGTACTATAAACACTGTAAACTTATAGGTTATCTTTAGCCTAATAAATTTAAAAGAATTTCTTTCTTCTTTCTGTAAACCCAACAAAACCTTAAAAAAGTTTCAAAACCCTTTTCAAATTTGTAAAACATATCAAAAACTCTTACCTAAATTCAAATAAAAAAAATCTAAAAAAATTTCTATACCATCTTTTTCAAATCCCATTTGTCAACCCCACCATTTCAATTATCTTTTTCGAAGAAAAAAAAAGAAAAGAAAGAACCATTTACATACCACTGTAAATGACCTGAAGTTGAGGGAAAAAATCTTGACCTCCAAAATATGAATGAAGAAACTGATATTACCATACTCTAAACTAGAAAAGAATACTCCGAACAGCGCCTACCTGTGTGGACGCTGGAAACCGTACAGAAACAGAGATATTTGAGCGAAAAGCGTGGAGAAATACTCGTTCCTCTTGGCTCCGAACAGCACCTACCGGTGTCGACGCTGGAAGATATTTGAGGGAAAAGCGTGGAGAAATTCAACGAGACGGTCGTGGGGAAGTAAGAAATGCAACGTGAACTGAAACAGGGCGAAAAAATGGAACGAAGGAAAGCCGCAAAGTTAATATTTTCTGGACGCCGTTGGGTATTTATGATATATTGTGTGTGCATCTCACACACAATATGTTCGATGTTTACGGGGAGTTATGAATAAATTTGCGGGCGACACCGTTTATAATTGGCGCCGAAGTCCACAATTTCCGCCGAAACTATCGATCCCTGTCATCAATCCTCAAACAAGCGTCTACTAAGTTCGTTCGTATTTATCTCCCTCGCCCTGTCATCAATCCTCAAACAAGCGTCTACTAAGTTCGTTCGTATTTATCTCCCTCGCCTAGACGTTACGAATGGGAAAGAAAAAGTGACATGCTTGTTTATGCTTGTTTATGTTCACGGAGGGCATTTCCGCATCGAATCCGCTGCTTCACCTGTGTATCACAGTTATCTTAATAAAGTGGCTACAGAAACCAAGGCGATTTGTATATCGGTGGAGTACAGGAGAAAACCTGAGCATCGCCTCCCTGCGGCTTATGACGATTGTTTTGGTGTTCTTGAATGGCTCGACGTCAAGCAATGGCACTGGAGAAGGTGTCCGTGGATCCATGGCTTGCTTCAGCAAAGTGTTCTTGGCAGGTGACAGTGCTGGAGCCAACTCAGCATTTGTTCACTCAATTTCTTTATTTATCCGCTGTCTATACATTTGTTCAAGTGTCAGTTCAACGGTCAACCAAAGTATATTCATTCCCTCTTACAAATTAAATTTTAAAAGGATAAATTAAGTTCAGTTTCAACTAGTTTAACTGCCAGTGATTTCTGTAATTTCCCTTTTTGGAATTATAAATTATCTTCTTGGTTTTTGTTGAAACCATTGTTTAGTGAAATATATGTGGCTTTTTAAGACCAGCATTAACAAATATATGTGGTTTTTATTAACATACGTTTTTCAAGAAACATGAAGAAATATGGATGGTCCTTTCAAGACGAGCATTAACAACTATATTTGAAAATAATGCGTTGATTAGAACCATGTATCAATTATTTTTTAAAACTTTGTGTTTTTATTGAATTTAGGCTTTTGTAATTTATATCGAGTTTATTGAAAAAGTTTTCGGGCATAATTAAATTAAAATTCTAACCAATCTATTTTAAAATAAAAATAAACTTGTCAACATAATTATCTTTTTCTTACGACCATAATTTAACAAGAAATATTAAATAAAACCCTAACTAATAAGAAATATTAAATAAAACCATAACTAAGTTATTGTTATATAACTTTTATTATAGATATATATATATATATAAATAATGACGGCCTTCTAACATTGTAGGCAACTTTATTTGAAATGTTAAAGTGTGTTTGATTACAACCATGCACCAAAAGGCATTCATTGTTGTTGCTCTATGTTCTTTATTTTTTTCTCTTTTTATGTTAAATGAATTCTAAATTTGCAATAAAAAAATCCAATCCTATTGTTTAATTGAAAAATGCAAATGCTAAAATAGATATGAATAGAAACATCAAAATGCGGAAAAACAATTATGTTATTATTTTTCATTTTATTGATAATAATTTTTTTAGAATTTTGTTTATTTCGTAATAAACTTTTGAAAATTTTAATTAATTATTGGGTAGATGGTAAAGATTTAAGCTGCATAGAATATGCCAAAATATTCACAACATTAGTATTATATTCAAGTTAGTTATACTCTTTTAATGAATTTATCTCAAATTAATTAATTAAAGAAAATATCATATCTACACGTGCCGCATTGGCGTGTGGTATTGATAAGCCATTGTGTTGTCTCATGGCATTATAACAAACATTATTTACAAGTAAAAAATTCCATAGTAATCCCCTATGGTTGTGGATAAAGACTTGGAAACTAGGCATCGAGGCTATGCCCTTCTCCCATGCGGAAAACATGCTAGTTATTAATTATGGATCACGATGACAATACTCCTATCATGCGAACTCTCTTGAAGCTGAGTTTTGGAAATTAAATGGTGCTCAGGGTAATCACTCAACTTTTGTAACTTGGGTGATGAGTTTATGGCATTGGGAGTGTAGTAAGGTTCATGATAGAGACCAAGTGTGCTCGCCTGGGTGTTGGCTCAGTTGGTGCAATGCAGTGGCTTACCATCTTTCTGTAGTATGGATTCACTATCATTTTCAAATCAGTATTTGGGACCCGAGCTCGACTTGGAGAGGCAAAATTCTTCTCGGCACCGAGCTAGGAAGGGAAATAAGGCGAATTTTCATCAATTCTGAAAGAAAGTTTAAGGTGGATTGTTTCTCGTGCTTCGTGAAGATAACCCCTCTACTTTGTCTTTGGTTCTCTGCCTAGGTTCTTTGTTATTAAATGGATGTTCTTTGAGTTATTTCCATATGGAGTCTTTTGAAGTGGAAAGGTGACCAGGAGAGTGACATCGGTAATTCTCATTGTGGGGATTTCAGGGGTCTAAGTCGGAGGGTTTCAACTGCTCAAACCCTAGACGCTGGCAATTTTTCTAGCTTGTGTCTACCTCCAATCAAATTTTACCACCTTCTTTGTTCCAGTCTGGCTCTCGTGTTCACTGTCTTCATTGTATTGAGTCAGTGAATTCTTATAACTCTATTTTTCCCTTTGAATTATTGTTGGTATGGGGTTAATTCCATGTGGGTGGGGTCTCCAGTTAATTGGGTGCATGCAACGATCATTTAGAAGGTCATTCACCTAGTTACATAAGGCATCCCTGTCGTAAGTTTAACTTGGAATATGTCTACCTCTTATCGATCCAGGGCTTCTCCTCGATGGGTGTGTAGTGCTTCGAAGCTAGATAGACTCCCTTGTGTTTTTGGTAGGGGCTCTATCTTTTGCTCTAAAATGGGGTGTCTTGTCCCTTTCCACGTCTCGTTCTATAATCTTCATAGTCCGATCAACATGTTGCGCCATCATGAGAAACCATGCCATGGGGGTGGCCACCATTTCCCTTGAGGTCATCTGGCTCTCAGTCAAAGCTCTTCTTCAAGTAATTCTAGAGGTATGGAATGTGATGGTGAGGTGGCTTCCTCTCTGATTCATTCTCCTAGCTGGGTTGACACTCTAACTTCATTGGAGTCCATTACAAAGAAACTTAGATGATTTCAGGAAAATATGGACCATTAGAGAATGATGATATGAGGACCGTAATGAGGTGGTTGCATATATAAATGATATTCAGTTTATTTGGAATGA
>APFE030583635.1:0-21852 GCA_000404065.3 Pinus taeda | reverse complement strand
ACTGACATTTGGGCAAACCCTAGACCTAATGCCTAGTGACCAAATTTTGCTTGAAGACTCACTGAAATGACAAAAATTGACCTTGACACTTCAAAATCAGTTTGTAAGAGCATGTTTGATCACTGGAGGAAGGATGGAAAGACTGACACTAACATTGGCTCCAATGGGGATGGTAGCTCCTTGGAGGTGCCAAGAACCTTAGACCTCCGGGAGAGCAGACCAGTGCCTTATCCATTGGGCAATGGAGTCAATATTTCGGCAAACGACACAAGACTTTTATTCATTTATTGAATGAAAACTTGACTGAAAACTACTGAAGCTTGAATCAAACCGACTCGATGGAAAACTGAAATAACTTGAAAAAACCAAACTCAAATGACTCATGATCGACTTAAAACAAAACTTACAAAGCTTATGAAGGGCAGCAGTCCATCAAGATTTGAAATCATGATGACAACCACCTGTGTTTCTTACAAGACAATATACATCAAACTATATCAAAATGCCAATGCAACCATCAAGAAGATGCCTTCTTGATTGATTCTCCTGATTAGATCTTCTAGTCAACAATACAAACCTATCACTGGGCATCCAAAAACATAGCTGACCATGATCTCCCTCGTCACTGAACACTGCAATAAACACTATCACTGTTGGCTGCAACAAACTTGTTAGAGGATCCTAGAAAACATGAAGATTTGCCACTTCCACCTCCTGCTGAAATAACAAGGTTTCCTTTGCTGCAAAGTCTGATCTACCTTCATCATGTGCTTTAGTAAAAGTATGCTCATAAGCTTCAAAAAACTCCGAACAGGTAGATGAGCAAATCTCCTCTTGAAAAAGCATTTCAGCACATGAAACATATGAAGAAGAATCTGAAATGGAGTCCTGAATGCTATGATTTTCCATAGTTTGACAATATGGTAGGTCATCTTCATATGGTATCATAACTAAATTATCAAGTTCCTTGTTACATTCTTCAATCATAAGGAAAGAAACTTCAGCTGATTCTTGAAGTGCAAAACTGACATTTCTATCATCTACCATAAATTCATCGAAAGGAATTGTTTCACTTACTTGAATGAAGATGTCAACTTGCTTTTCATGAACTGACTGAATTACCTCCTCATGTAGGGTCTGTTCTGATGGCATGAGAACATTTGGATCAAAAGCTTTGTCTATGGTCTCAACAACAAAACCTTCCTTTTCAGAAGAGGAAGAAGGTCCACCATCATCTTCTTGACCATGTGCACACTGCATTTCTACATTAACTTGAGCTGGGACAAGACCTCTCAAAAGTATATCTCATCTTCAGATAAAGGAGACAATGCCTTTTGTTTTCTTCTACTTAAACAATAATTATCTTCATATGATAGGGAACTCAAACTATCATTTATTACTGAATTATTGAAAGGAGATTCATCACTTACTTGCACAAAGATCTCACCTTGCTGTTCATGAACATCTGAATCCACAACTTTGCCTATGATCCCAATAGCTGAGCTCTCTTTTATGGGTTGCATGCTGTTGTCTTCTGTGGGTAGATCTGAAACAAGCTCTTCTCTTTCATCAATTACAGGCATATGGCCATTTTCAACCTGCTGATCTTGACAAGTATCCTCTAAGATTTTTGTGTGCTGCTGAAACGGATTTTCATACAGGGCTTCCATGATCTCTTCATCCATGAAATTATCATCTTCATAAAACTTCTCAAGGCTTTCAGTAAATCTATAAGCATGGTTGCAGCAGTCATGAACCAAATTTAATGATGGATAAGATGCTTGATATCTTTCAATGAACAAGGCATGAAAATCCTTTAAACAGTAAATACAAGAAGGCGGCAAACTTTCATACCATGATTGGGCTTTACCTTCCAGAGTGGCCAAGAATATCTTCATCAAGCAATCTTTAGGAAAATCAACCCTCAACTTGCGAATATGCATGTGAAATCTAACCAGATGTACAGCAGCATCCTTCTTACCATCATCTTTAAATGTAGGCAGATTCCTTGACCAATCTACCTTCAGAGTTTTATTTGGAAAACCAGGGATGTGATATCGGCTCAAGGGAGCGTATCTTCTTGCAATCCGATCCATCTTGAAAATTTCACAGCTACTGATCTCTCTGCAGTGAAGTCACCATGAAGCACTGATCGCTGGATTCTTCAGTGAAGGAGTCGCCAGTGAATGATTTCAGCCTTGTAAGTGTCTGATCGTTGTCCACTATCAACAATCAGATCTGAACTTGATACATGTATTGGGGTAAAAGTGCCAATGAAGCGCTAATTTCACAAGCTCACGGAGATCGACTGAAGCAACATTTATCTACTAACGCTGATGTAAAACAAGAGCGTTTTCGAAGGCTACCTGGCGTATCTTCGAACTCCGTCTAAGACTTAGGAAATCACACCACAATGAGCAAATTACAAATTTGTTCTCCCCAATATGGTCGCCAATATGTTAGCACTTGAAATTTAACCTAGGTTGGGACTCCCAAGTGCATTATAGCCTCAATGCATGGTGAGAGCTCAAGCACCACTCTTATATAAAAATACAAAAAGTAGATCTAATGTAAGTAATCTAGAGAATAAAGTGTTTTTATATTGCTAAGGGTCAAAAACAATACACTGGATGAATGCCTTTAAAGAAGGTAAAGGAGGAAGGGAAGATGGCTCAATTTCTCCATGGTCTATCACCTAAAGAGGATAAAAAATTTCTCTCATATGGGTTATTTCTACCATCAAATGATGAAAATAAAAACTTGTAATAAAGGATTGTCTTGAAGTCTTAGAAGAGGATTTGGTTGATGGAGCTTTTCTCTATCTCAAGGGAGTGGCCTATTGGTACCTTCAAGGAGTGGAGTACTACCTATTGGAAATGGGTGCCATGTTTTGAGAGAAGGGTACCTATTCAAGTGACTCTATGGGAATATCTTAGAGTATTGGAAAGCAGAAGCATGTTTTGATAGAATGGTACCTGTTCAAGTGATTCATTTGGGAATATCTTAGAGAAGAGTCAAAGACGTGTTATTGAAGACATTGGAAAGGGATATCTTAGTCAATACACAACTATATTGGGAGAACCTTCATGTTTGGTATTGCGAGAATAAATTTTATTCCAACTAAATTAGTCATGCATAACTAGTCCTTTCCAAATTTATAGTATCTTGACTTTCAATGTTTCCTATTTTGAATTTGTTCAATGTTGCACATGTTTTGACAACAAGATGAGGGAATTTTATATTGGTAACTTACAAAGTTAAATGATGAATATAAGTAAGATTAGAGTATTAAATCATATGTTGATATGAACTTAATGGCATAGATATGATAGAAAAGGTAAATACCTTTATGCAACTGATATAGATTTGAATAAGAATGTAGATGAAATATGCATGGCTTGAAAGGTCATCTATATTGTGGAATTTTTCTTGTATGTTCCTATAAACAACATTTGCATATAGAAAATGGTTTTATTTTGGAAATATTGTTACTTTCTCATGTGTTTTTCATGCATTTGGGCTCATATTTTATTGAGCATGAAATTACTCTAATTTTGTGGATTATATGTAGTTCTGTCACTACTTGAAGTTGGGTCGCCACATTTGCATGCATTAGCTTTCAACTGATGCGACGTAATTGAAGTATCTATAAATTCTTTGACAAACTCTTGCCAAATATTGTGGTATGTTACTATTTTGGTATAATGATCAATCAACCATAGTCATCTTTTTGAGAATTAACTCTATTTTTCATAGAAGGATCGCTGATGTTGAGGTTGGATTTTATTAATGAGATATATTCTATAATCTTGAGTGATGCAGGAGCATCTAGCTGACGGGTCATCATGACAGAAGGTTGTTTGGTCTCTGAGAAGACTGAAAAGGAAATTGCAAGTGAAATCTGTAGTCATTTCTTTTGTTGTTATTTTAATTTCATAAAGAAACAATATTTAGGAAGGTAGAAAGTTAATTAGAGAAATTGTTACAAACAATTATTTTATTTTCATGTTAACTTTTACAGATTGTAACGTAGGGAAATAAACAGTTTTAGAACTAAAAATCAACTATCAAAATGTAACCAATAACAGTTAGGAGAAGTTGTTTCCAGGTAATCATTGAAAAAGAGTCAGAATGCATTGTAACAGGTTCGACCTTTTAGAAATAGAAATAGAATAAAAACATCTCTAAGCAAACAAGTTACTTTTTAACATCCCACAGTTGTTTATCTATTGTTTGTTGAATTACTTGATACAGTGAAAGGACATTCTCTGGTATCTATTCTACAAGCATCTATACATATATTTTTCTACTTGTATTGATTAAATAGATCGATAAATCCACAAAGAAATTTTGAAAATATAGCCACAGACGACACTACAGAGAGGAGGCAGCATGGTTCTATAATTACTAATCAAAACAATGAAAGGAGTTCCTCGAAGTTATAAAAATTTATCTTATGTAATTTATTCATATGATATCAAATTTCAGGATATGTATTGTAATATATCAAAATTTTCACTTTGTAGATGCCTTAGATTTAACACATTCGTTGATTCAACAGTTTATGGAGGTTACTAGTTTTTTCTCCTACACTTTTACAAAAGGAGCAAGAGTACTTGTTAGGGAGGAAAAAACAGGGTTTCATTTTGGCCAAGATGAATCCCCTACTTGGCTTAATCAGAAATGAAAGCTTATGAATATTAGGGAAACTATGTCTTATTTGGGCAGGTCTTTGGTAAATATTTTTTCAACTATTGATTATTGGAGATGGATAATAACCCGTTTTATAAAAGAAAAATTCATAAATGAAATCTTATGAATATTGGGGGCACTATTTCTTATTTGGGAAGGTCCTTCGGTAAATAGTTTTTCAACTATTGATTATTAGAGATGGATAATATCCAGTTTTAAAAAGAAAAATTCAATCTTGTAGTAATATTATCCTACTGCCTTCCAAGAAGATTGCAATTGTTGATCAATTTCTAGCTTCCTTCCAAGAAGATTGCAATTGTTGATAAATTTCTAGCAATGGGTCACATTGGTTTTTGTATCTTTTTTCTTGTAAAGTAGCCTATAAAATGCTAGAACATGTACTCCAAAAGTTTGATTGGGAAAGCAAGGTGGGTTAAAAATGATCGATATGGTGTCTTTGTGTTTTTTTTTGTTGCACATTACCAAGTGATCAAGGGCGATTGGACATCCCCAACATTAGTAAACACATGATTTCCATTGTTCCTTTGGATTTCTGTAACATCTCTACAAAATTTCAATTTTTTTGGGATTCTCTCAAATGCTGATATACTTTGTGCCTATAAATATTTCCAATGTTATGGGATATTTATGTTAGTGTAAATTTCTTCTTAAATTTAACCTCCTTGCTACATGCTTAGAAGATATATAGAAACTCAAATTTCGATTGTATTTCACTTTCCATATATTTCACTTGCTTATTGGCTTCCACATTCCTACTTCTATTGACATTCCTTTGCACCTCTCGGTGAAATTGCCAGTTTAAAATCAATGCCTATATATGAAATTTCAAGGACTACCATAACTCTCACATAATTCTTTAAAGGGTGCTAGCTCAATGGTAGAGAACCTTCTTTATAAGCAGAAGTTTAGTGGTTCAATTCCACTGTGTCTTAATATGAATTAGTCAATGATATTATAGTTAATTTTAATTAAATACTTTGAATATTAGCTTATTTCAATGGTTATATATTTTTCTAGATTCATTATTTTTTATTGTCTCTAGAGAGACAATACTTAGGATCAATGACATTGTATCTTTAAAGACAATATGTCTTGAATCCCAAATATTGTCTCTAGAGAGACACAAATGAAATTGTCTTTGGAGAGACAAAAATGCTTTTGTCATATATTGTATTTATAGAGACAATATTTTAAGACAATTCGATTTGAGACACCTGCTTAAAGACAATAGACAAGTTTTCTCTTGCCTCAAGTTAAGACAGTTTACCCAAAAATTTTCTTAAAACCCCCTTTTGTGTTATAGTGAGACGTAGTTGTGTTCATTTCTCTGTGAGTTGCAACTTGCACGCATTAGCCATTTAAGAAATTATCCTCGATGAAGATGGGAACGTAAGTGGTTCCAATCATCCTTTAATGGATATATTTTTCTTTCTAAAGATTATTAATGCTTCTCATTGCTCTGAGTATTGATCTCCTTTATATAATTTGTAGAGGCATGAAAGCCTAGCAGCTGTCGGCGTAGCTATTGTAGCGCAGTGGAAGCATGGTCGAAAAGTGAAACTTATAGAAGGGGCAAGCATTTGAGCAATGTGTCAAAAAAAGAGAATCAAAGTGCTCAGATTAGAACTCAAAAATATTAAGGCGGAGAATCAAAATGTAGAGGAAAAATATGAAATGCCAGATATAAATCTTAACCATTCCAAAGAATATGAAGAAACCAGTGCGATATTGAAGCGACTAATGCTAGATTTGATATCTTTCTCCTGTAAAAATTTTAAGATTTGGGAACTTAAAATGGAGGAACTACTTCGTTCAATATATTTATGGGAATTTTTTTAAGAAACTTCTATAAATCCCCGAGAATCGAGATAAGAGGTGCAATAACATTGGTTCTTATTATATCAACATTAGATGAAAACATTTTGTCTAGTATTTTGCATGAATTTGGTGAAGTAAAAAGTGCAAAAGTATTTTGTGATATTCTGGAAATTAAGTACAACATGAAGTGGAGTAAAAAAGCTAAAGTTGATGAAGGTGTTGTTAAAAACTGTGATTGTGTTCAAAGCATCATAACGGGGATCAAGATTGAAAGTATGTATGTAGCTCACAATGGAGTAAAATGTGATATTAAGGGAAATCCCTATGATGCAGGTTTTAATTATGAACGTGCAACACTTTATGAACAATTCAACTTTTCAAATGAGTATTGGTTACAAATTATACATGAAATTTTTTTTAGATGATTTATTAAGCGGAAGAGTAACTATGCTTAAAGATAAATTGGATTATAAAGATGAAACTAAATACAAATATTGTAATGTAGAAAAGTACGAAGATTTGTCAGAAGAAGAAAAGGTTGGAAAGAACCTGAACTATGATGATTTTTAAAATCTCACCAATGTTTATGAGTATACCGGTATTGGTAGTAGCCACGAAGAAGCAATAGAAAAAGAAGAATATAACTCAATTGTAATGTCGTTTGGACAATACTTAAAAAGTTCATTGATGGAAGTGGATTTGTTGAAATGAAATAGAAACATACCAGTTGTAACAAGGAGCAATATATAGTGTCCATGATCTCTAGTAAGAAGAAGAAAAATAAGTTTTGAGCAACAAGTAAAATAAATTTTTCATCGATATATTGTATCAAAGAAAGTCAAAATGAAATATTTAATTCATGTTTTTAAGCCTCGCTCAGACTTAGACCAGGAAGCAAGTTAACATAAAGGTCATGATTAAGGGGAACTGTCAAAATAATAATCACACCCATTGTTCCCATGAATGATGATTATTCTAGATTATTATTAAAAGTTAATAATCCACAAGTTTAAGTAGAAAATAAATGAGAGTTAGCAAAATCCCTATATTCTTTTAGGGGATTGATGTATAAATTAACGTAAATGGGGATTGATGTATAAATTAACCTAACTGGAATGTATTATGTAAGCTTCAATGTTCAATATTCTTCTTTGATACTCATGAATTTGATGCTCTGATTCTTTTATGTGTGAGTTTAAATTTAACTCCGCTCTGTACCTTGATCACCATGATCGACCAAGGATGTTGATTGGAACTGCAGGTAACCCTAAGGCTTGGGGAGAGATTCCTAATGTTGTGCAGGTACCAGTAATTGATATAGTACTGGTCCCACCAAACCACCATCAATTGAGATTTTTGAAACCAATATTTAAACAAAAATAAATAACATTAATTATAAATAAGTATTAATTTATGTCCAAGATTTCCCCATACATTGACTGGGCCCACAACTGTCCATAAATAGTATTTTACTACTTTAGACTGCAAACCATATTGACCCAACTAGAAAATAGCTAAAGCCATAAAGGCTTCCAAAATGGTCTATTCCAGAATTACAAAGCAGCAGTCACTCCAACCCCCGCTCATCAGAACTACAGCTTTGCATCCCAAATAAATATGCCTACCTGCACATAACAAAAGGGAATGTATGTCAGCCATAACTGGTGTGTTGTTCAACAACTAAACACCCTATGTTCAATAAATGACACCCAACCCAATAACATTTAAACCCACTTTGTTCAATAAATGTCACCCAGACCCAATAACTGCAATAAATGACACCCAACTCACTCTATTTCTCATTAAAATAGATCAAAGTACATGGATCAACAAATAACCAATTCCCAACTATTACATCACATCAAATTAAATCTAGACCACACATTCAAAATGAAGCCATTGCAATCCATGTGCATCCATGTCCACCAATTAAATTCATGTGCCAAAAACTATAAAAGAAGTCCAACCACTGTTGAAGTTGCATCTTATGCTTTCAAACTATTCAGCAAACTTGAAGACAACATCACAAAACAGTTGCCAATATATCCAGGTTAGTTATATCAATTACAGCTCATTCTTCTTATAGTTCTGTTTTCATTTATCAGATTTCTTACATGATCTGTCTGACCATAACTGCTAGAAGGATACCTAGATGGTTTCACAAACTACCATTGAAAGTCATTGCTCTTACAGTTCTAATTTCATTGTTTTCATTTATCAGAGTTCTTACGTGATCTGTCTGGCCATAACTTCTAAAAGGATAGTTGGATGGTTTCACAAACAACCATTGAAATTCATTGTTATTATAGTTTCGTTTTCATTGTTTTCATTTATCAAAGTTCTTATATGATCTGTCTGGCCATAACTGCTAAAAGGATACCTGGACGGTTTCACAAACAAGCATTGAATAAAAAGTGGGTTCTAAATACAGCTATTTAGAAAAGTTAAAACCATTCCTTAAAATAAAAAAAATGAATGCCTTCAACATACTTAATTTTTTCAGTTCAATTTTCTAAAGCTTTTTATGACTAATAAGTCCATTCCAAGGTTGATCAGAGCTGCAAGTTGTTACCAACATAGAATTTATGGCTGGAATGGTGGCCGTGGACTGTTATGGAGAAGTTGCAATAATGAGACATTTTTGGCGATGCCAAAAAAAAAAAAAAATGGAAAATGATATTTGAAACAACTATCATAGAATCCTACTTGAATCCATATAAATGTTGCTAAATTGATGACCAGGTAGGCAATTGAGATACTACGAAGTAATTTGTAATGAGAGACTACGAAGTAATACAATTCGATTTCCTGTAACATACATGTTGATAATTTCCTATAATAAAGGAAAAGTATTTTTGAAAAAGTAGTAAAGCATAATTTAAAAATATTCTAATGTCTAAATGCATGCAATAATGTTATAGGTTGTTGCATCTATGGCAAAAGGAAGTTACTCTGCTCATACAAGGAGAAGTGGCAGGAGAGTGACAAGGGGTGCGTAGCTGCGATGCACATCGTCTGATGAGGACAGGACAACTGATGTCAATGCCAACAATGCACGAGGGAACATTGTTGAGGATGACCATGTGATAGCAGCTGATGTTAACAGGCCATCAGACATAGAACCACCATCAACAACAGTCCAAGGAGCAAGCTCAACTAAAAATATCAGTGCTATAAGAGGATGGACAAAAATATCAATATAAAAACACTTTATTCTCTATATTACTTACATTAGATCTTTTTTTTGTATTTTTACATAGGAGTGGCAGTTGAGCTCTCACCGTGTATTGAGGCTATAATGCACTTAGGAGTCCCATTGACCTAAATATACCATAAAACTTGACCTTAATACACAAGACTCTACCCAATCAACATACACACAATTTCACAATTAATGTTGCTTCTCATTCCAACATTTAGCAGTTCCTTCAAGTTATTGAATTGTGGATACTAAAACCCCATCTCCCCACTCATAGACCTAAAGTTGCATGGGGAACACTAATCTCCTTTCTCTCTAACAAAAGTTTGCACATGAGGTTTTAATTTATGAACCAGCACAACATTAAATTTCCATTTTCTATGACTGCTAAATCCCATTTTGTTAGCACCATTTCCATCGTATGCATTTCTCACTGAAATCATTTCATAGTTACTAACATACCACCAATTCATCATCATATCTAATTTAATTGCCTCGGTACCTAAATTTACAAAGGTAGTATGAATTGACAAAGAACACTACTACAAGGTGCAAGGAATGAAAAGTTAAAGCTTGAGCTTCTCTTATATCGAAACTAGTTCACCAAATGAAATTAGATCTCAATTTTATGGTATTGGAAATGCCTAAAATCAACTCTCTTACTCTCTCTTCCTCTAGCAGAAGTAAAAGATGATACCCAGAACAAAGAATCTATAGAATATGGACACAAAGGAAACTATCTAACAATATCATAGAAGTAAGAAAGTCAATCATGAAAAAGAATATTAGGGAATGCTTGCTTTGGATAATTTGAAATGGGTTATGAAAAAAAGGAAATAGGATATAATATAAATTTACATAAGTCTACACGTTCTAAGCTTAAGTTAAAAAGGACAAATTTAACAAAACAACCCATATTATCTTAAGGTTTCGAGGCATTTTTGCAGCTAATGCCTGATTGAATGAAAAGATATATTATAGATATTATAGTGTTATGTTGCGAGATCTTTATCCACTTTACAATAGTATCAACAATTTCAAGGTGACACTAGCCATATTTGTCAAAAGGTATTGAATCATTCCTTCAACAATATTCAACCCCAAAAATATCATGGTAGGGTAAGTGGTAACTTCAGGTAGTAAGTATTAGACGTTTTCTTGAATAGTCGTCTATTACAATACATCTCACGTCTGCATCAAAGTCGTCATATGTCGTGAGATATTACATTAGGGAATATCGCTGCACAACTCTGTAGCACATCAGCAAATGGATACAGAACATAAATATGCGAATACACAGCACGCATTCCTAGCAACTAAAAACAGCATCCACATCCTGGGAAGGAACTTACCCTTTCTCAATATATTCAAAACGCTGAATTAGAAACCACTTTGCAGTGTCTGTCAGTTGCAGTACAGTCTTTGTATGCACGACCGAAAGCAGCTGTAGATAAAGCGATGTAGATCCTATTGTCATAGGTGACTGCAAGATCCTATTGTCATAGGTGACTGCAAGATCCTATTGTCATAATTTGTCAGTTGCAGTACAGTGTTTGTATGCACGACGGAAAGCAACTGTAGATAAAGCGATGCAGATCCTAAAACATGATTTTACACATAATTTGTGGCAACCAGTAAAACATGCAGCAGATCAGGTGTAGAACGCGCCTCTAGTGTTCCCTTCTACTTGAACTGCAATAAATCCACCAACGCCACTTCCTCTGGTACCACACAATAATGTTTACTAAGTAAAATAAAAGGACACACCACTAAGTTAAATGTAATACATAAAATATGTAATAAGGTGTTATTATATATTAGTTTTTATTTTTGCAAACTTTTAATGGGATGTTTACAGAGAGTTGAGAGAAATTGGTTTAAGATGGGTCTCTTTGACAAACAGAAAACATCTATCCACAAAGCAAATAAAAAATTAATGAAAATGGATTTAAATGTACCTGAATAGCTTAAATTTAGTGTGACAGCCTGCTGTTCAGATTCTTTCACTCCGTTTGAGAAAAGCTTCAACCTAATAAAACCAAAAGAAATAAAATGTATGATCATATAAAACAAATTTGAAATTACGTTAAAAGTTTTATAAAATTCAATAATAGAAATTTAACGTAATTTCAAATTTGTTTTATATGATGATACTTTCATGAACAAGTGACTCTTTTCAGCGAGTATGGCCGAATTAATGTAAGGTTATCAATGTGTTTAAAGCCCCACCGAGATTAATATAGACTGGTATGCCATGTCTTCTGGTGGTTTGGGGTTGGGTTGGGTTGGTTCGTCCAATTATCAAACTTCTCCTTTTAACGTAATTTCTGAGAGATACGTTAATTCAGCCATACTGGTTGAAAAGAGTCCCTTGTTTACGGAAGTATGAAAAGGCTCTCTTTATTTAAATTTCCATTATTTGAATTCTACAAATCTTTTAACGTAATTTCAAATTTGTTTTATATGATGATATATTTTATTTCTTTTCGTTTTACTAGGTTGAAGCTTTTCTCAAACGAAATGAAAGAATCTGAAGAGCAGGATGTCACACTTCATTTAAGTTGTTCTGGTACATTTAAACCCATTTTCATTATTTTTTTCTTTGCTTTGTGGATAGAGGTTTTCTATTTCACAATTAACATTCATTTTTTATTTGCTTTATGGATAGATGTTTTCTGTTTATGAACAAGACTCCATCTTAAACCAATTTCTCTCAACTCTTTATAAACATCCAAATAAAAGATTTAAAAAATAAAAACTAATATATACTAACACCTTATTACATATTTTCTGTATTACATTTAACCTTAGTGGTGCGGCCTTATATTTTACTGTGTAAACATTATTGTGGGGTCACAGAGGAAGTGGCCTTCGTGGATTTATTGCAGTTCATGTACAAGGGAACATTAGAGGCGCGTTCCACACCTGCGCTGCTGGATGTTTTAATGGTTGCCGACAAATTGGGTGTAAAATCATGTGTCAAGTATTGTACACATGCCTTGCAGTCACCTATGACAATAGAATTTGCATCGCTTTATCTACAGCTGCCTTCCATCGTGCATACAAATACTGTACTGCAACTGACAGACCCTGCAAAGTGGTTTCTAATTCAATGTTTTGAACATATTGAGAGGATGTGCGTGCTGTTTCTAGTTGCTAGGATGTGCGTGCTGTATATTCGCATGAACCTGTAAAGTCGTAATATAATTTTACAGGTTCATATTATATGTTTGCGAATTGCACTATTTAGCCAGCGTCGTCATCTCCAATTGGTAGGGCAGTACTTAAAAATATTCAATCGTATGTGTTTTAATTTCTAAAATGTTATATCATAATATTACATCTATTTTCCAAAACGTTGTCTTATAATACTACATATTATCTGGCTTTGCTATTTCACAACAGTCAGTTTTGTAATTTGAACTTCAAAGTTCTGATGGTATCCTATTTATTATCTGGCTTTGCTATTTCGCAACAGTCAGTTTTGTGATTTGAATTTCAAAGTTCTGATGGTATCCTCTGCAGCATGCTCCAAAACTAAGGGGGAATTAGTCATTTACCTCAGATTTAAGGGGAACAATGATATATGTTTATGTATAGGGATAGGTATAGTTTATCTTATACTATAGTAGCCAAATTCAAGTTTGAGTTTGAATTGGAATTTGATTCAGTATCGAAAAATTTAATTAAATAAAAAAAATATCAACATACCTCTGGTATATATTCAAATATATTATTTTTTCTCGTATATATTCAAATATATTATTTTTTCAATATTTTAAATCATTGTTATATTTAGAATAGCAAGTACGATAATAAGTTTTAAGAATTTTGTATTGATCCATTCACCCACTTACACCATAAATTATATGATATTTAATATAAAGTGAATTTCCAAAATATTCCGCATTACAATGAACCATCTAAATTCCACATTATCAAGTATTTTAAGTAATAATGCGATCTTTTAAGTATTTTAAGTAATAATGTGATCTTTTAAGTATTTTAAGTATTAGCAACTCAATTGGCGATCGAAGTAATAATGTGAAATCTGTGTAAACTAAAACATCCAAGGTTCAAATCCCCCTGTTTATTGAGAGATCTTTCCATGTCAAAAAAATTTAAAAATCTTACAATTTCAAAACAAAATAAAAATAAAAAAATCTAACAATTTCTAAACTGCATCCCATAACTATTTAAATCAGTTTTATCCTTTTCATTTCAAATAAATTTAAATAATAAAAACCACGTACTCTATTTTGGCCCAAAATCCTCTCATGTTCAACCTACTAAATTTCTTCCTTCGTCCATCTTCCCATTTCTCATGGAAGTTAACGAAATGCAACCACATGCACCTAGACACAATATGATGGATCTATGTTCTAGCCTAGATCCATCTTAAGTCTAGATCTACCAAGCTACCAGAGGGATCAAATGATTTGATCCCTCTAGTGATTTGATCCCTCTAGTGGTTTGGTAGATCTGGAGTAGATCCATCTTAATTGTGGATTTACCAAACGACTAGAGTGATTTGATATAGATTCATCTTAATTGTGGACTTACCAAGCAATTAGAGTGATTTGATCCCTCTCATTGCTTGGCAAATTTGGAGTTAAGATGGATCAAAGATGGTTTAATTTCCCCCTTTAAATAGGTTATACTCCACAGGAATACCATGGGTCAATACCATGGATTCGGGTCAAAACCATGGATTCTCCTACCGTGAAGTTATTTATAATTTAAAGTTATTTTTCTTTATTATTTTTTTATTTATTTTCAGCAAGTAAAAATGTTTTCATGGGTCAATACCATGGATTCTCCTACCATGAAGTTATTTATAATTTAAAGTTATTTTTCCTTATTATTTTTTTATTTATTTTGACCAAGTAAAAATGTTTTCACGTTATTAATTTTACGATTTATAATTTAGCTTTTATTTTAATTTTAATATTTATGGACTCAAAAAGTTTAGAAAAGGGAACAAAATATTACAAAAATTTTTATACTAGGTTGGAGAGTGCCACTTGGCCCAAAAACATAGAGCCCAAAAACTACCATGGTAGAAGGCTACATTAAAAAGAATAGCATAGATAAAATCATGAAGACATGAAGCCCCAAAATCATCATTGTATTGTCAACATAATTATTTTGACTCGGTCAAAAATAAAAGAAAATATTAAAAGAAAATATTAAAATTATAATGATAAAAGAAAAACATATATATTTTAATGATTAATTAAATAAATAAATGAATTATTAAAAATAGAAACTAACCATTAAGTTATTCTTACCTAATTTATCTTGGTTCTATAAATATAATAACAAATATTAATAATAATAATAATTGTAAAAATAATAATAATATTAATTAATTTATGAAAATTTGACTGGTCCTCAAGTCAAAAATTAGTCGTTTATCTTGTTAGCCGTTGGAGTCTCTGCTCAGACTATTTAACTTGCTGGACTGGATCTATTTCTTCAACTTGTTCTTGACGATGAACTGCAATAGTTGGTTCGAAACGCGTCGACAAAGGTCTTTCTATATGTGATTTACGCGGAAATTCTTCTTATAAATATTTTAAACTATTAATAATAATTATGATATCCATATTAAGTCTAGACTTATCTCTCTTGGCCCTTGATATATTCAAATTTATGTTGGATTTAAACTAGTATATTTTTAGGGACTCTAAGGAGGTTACATTTTGGTGGAAAACAATAAAAATCTGGCACATTTTTGGCAAAATATGAACTAAATTTTCGGAACAGTGAGTTACAACTGGAAAGTTTTGAAACTTTGGGTGCCCAAAGGGTTTTTGATGATATTAGATCAATTTCCACAATCAAAAACACAATTCAAACACTCACAATTAAAATAAATAAAAATAAAAAATTAGAAACTAAAAACTTAATAAAAGTAATTAGAAAAATATTACCCAAAAATTGATCTAAACATTAACATACACATCATCTAATATAATATTTTCCTACACCTTTTAATATAATATTTTAATTAAAATTGTTTATTATTGAAAACCATAAATGAATTTCCTCTCGATGAGCCATGCGAGATGCCCACGGAGTTCATGATGAATGGCTTCGTCCATGAAATGTCTCGCAGGGTCCACCTTCTTTGTTGTTAGGAATAACCAACGGTAACATACATACGAGGAGAAATCACACCATATCACACACCGTCCACCCTCTTTCTTGTTAGGCATAAGCAACCGTCACATACATACGAAGAGAAATCACACCGTATCACACAAACTACAACATAGAAGAGAAATAAAAAAAAAAGAGTGATGTCATGCAACTGCATGATTGCATGTATTAGTTGTACGATTTGGCTTAGTTTACAACTAATAGTATGTTACTCTTGAAATCTAATCTCAACTAGGTAACTCGAATTTTCTGTGTGAAAAAATATTTTGAGTTGAATTTTCTATGTGAAAAAAATATTTTGGGTTGATTGATGATCACTTAGTGTTGAAAAAGTTACACCCACAACTTGACCTCCACTAGTTCTTGTGATAGTAAGAACTAGCTAAACTCACAATAACTCAAATTAAATAAATGACAAGATCCATGTCACCTTACTTAACTACCTCCAAGTATTCTGTTGAAATAGAAATTCGAATTTTAATCTAGTTTGACCAAGGCAATGTCAAAACTATATTTTCTTGTTTCATTATCAACACTCCCTGTGATAAATAAATAGATTATCACATGTCCCAATCCATATTCTATGGAACTCAAATTTTCCTCTAGACAAGGCCTTTGTCAAAATATTTGCATCTTGTTCCTCTATCGGAATGTACTACAACAACAAAATTCACCTTTGCACACAATATCTTAGATGGTGATACCAGATATCTATATGCTTGGATCGATCATGAAATACTAGATTCTTAGAGAGTTTGATACAAGTCGGATTCTCACACTAAATAGCTATAGCATCCATCCTTTGAAAAATAACCCAAAAGGAACCGTTCTCATTCAGATAGACTCACAAGTTGCTTGACTTGCAGCCATATACACTTCATCTGTTGAGCTCAATGTCCTGACATACCTCTACTTCTTATTGTACCAAGAAACTATTGTGGACCGAACACTCAAAATTCTTCTTGAAGTTCTCTTCTTATTTAATGGACTCCCTCCCTAATATGCATCTATGAAGCCTTGCAGCTTCACTCCCTCTATCTGTCTATACAAAATACCAAACTTAGTAGTGCCTATGAGATATCTCAACACATGTTTTGCTACCTTCCGATATAGTTTGGATGGCTTATCTATTGCTTGACTAAGCTGGTTAACCTCATAACCCATGTTCGATTGTTTATTCACCAAATACATAAGTGAACCCACAAGCTGCCTGTAAATGGTAATCTCCACTACTTCACCTAAAATAACATCATCTTTCCTCCAATTTCCATCTAGAGGAGTTTCCATGTGTGTGCACTTTTCCATGTGGAACCTCTGAAGTATCACGTTGGAATACTTTCCCTAAGAGACAAACAATTCTCCAAATCCTTTCCATACTTCCAATCTAAGGAAGTAGTGCATGAGGCCTATGTCCTTCATCTCTCACTCTCTTACAAGGTCTTCCTTGCAAGATATGATTAGATCCTCATCACCAATAAGGAATAATTCATCAGCATATAAAATAATAATCAATAATTTACCTTCTACCACAATGTCATAATGGTTTTCATCTGCTTCACTTTTGGTGCAGCCCAAACCGATGAGATAGTTATTGATCCTAGTATACCAAGCACTGGGTGCTTGCTTGAGTCCATACAACGTTCGCTTGAGTCTACACACATGTGACTCTCTATCAAAGGTCTCATATCCCTATAAATGCTCAATATACACCTCCTCCTCAATAAATCCATTCAGGAATGTTGTCTTCACATTCATCTAGTGGATCTTCCACCCCATCTGCATTGACAGTGCTAGAATTTACTTGATTGACAAGTACCTTGCTACTCAAGCAAATTTCTCCTCTTAGTTAATTCCCTCCACCTAAGAGAACCCATTGTCCATAAATCTGGCCTTTTGTTTCTCTATTCTTTCATATGTTTCATGCTTTACCTTGTAAATCTATCTCAAACCAATCGTTGATTTGTCTCTTCATCAATGGACCACTTCCCAAACATTGTTTTTGACAATGGAATCATATTCCTCTAACATAGCCTCAACCCATATTGGTTACTCTACATCTTCCTCGAATGATGATGCCTCTGTCTCTATAATATCACTCATCAAAGCCATGTAGCCAATGTATCGATCCAGTGACCTTCTTTGCCTGCATTGTGATGTTTTTTCTCCCACATTCTCTTTAGTATCCTACAATAATATGTCATCTTCCCTATTCCGCTTCCTTCCTTCTTTGGATGTCTTTTCTTGGGTGGATGTCTCGACTCTCTCCTCCTTTGCTTGTGGCTACTCCAAAACTTCCTGATGTTCTTCCTTTGGAGCCAAAAGCTCATGATCAAGCTACAACTAAAGCTCTCTCTCAAGTGTTCACCTCATTGCCTTCTTTTACCTTATTCTTTTTTTCACGAAAATAAATAAATAAATAAATTAGTGTTATATTAGATATAACATGTTGTTTACATATATCATAGGTCACATGTCCATCCAAATTTAGTTGGAATGTTGTATTGCAAAAAGAAATTACATCAAAATACCAACACAGTTTAAGAAAGTATCCCAATACTTATACCTTAATAAAAAAGAAACCCTAAAAAGGTAGTTATAATCATTGTTCCACATATTCCTCTTATGAAAAAACATATTGTAACCCAACATTCCATGATTTGTAGTAACAAGGGCTAATGCTTAGTGAATGGAAAATTTTCCACTATGTTGATAGATGGAATTTGTATATAATTTGTACTCTAACATACCAAAAGGTAGAAAAATACCATCCTTAGATAACCTATTGGAAATTGAACTGAATTCCCTGCATGTATATGTAATTTTCATATTAGTGAAGTGTTCCATGATTTTCTGAATTCTACCCAACCATTTGAAAAGGAGTCACAGGAAGAAAGTATATATATTAGAAACCCACTCCACAACTTCTTGTAAATCTCCGAAGACTTCCAATTGTAACAACCCAAACTTGCATGCATAAAAAATAATTCGCCAAAGTGCTAGAATGCCATCTCGTATATTTTTCCCATTACTCCCATTCCAGCATATATGGTACATAGTGGTCGCCAAAATGATGATGTAACCATGATCGCAAATCCCATCCTTAGTTGCACCATCGAAATAACCCTTCAAAAAGGGTGTGAAAGTTAGTGGAGGACAAATGAGTCTCAGAGTAGGTGCGCATCTACCAAAATTTGCTTCCCTATAATATGCCATGATGCAAACACACCTCTTCCAGATAGTAGGAAAATTGTTCTCAAAGATGAGTGGTTTGAATGTTTTATATTCAATTATACAACCCTGAATACAATTAACCATAGAAGAGCAGTTCCAATCTGCCTGTAAATGCAACATATTAAATACACCATTCCAAAATAATTTGTCAAAGGAGCATCAAAGAAATAAATGAGTTGGGTCTTCCATCTACCCCATACAATTTAAATAACAACTAATCCCACTGTGTCCTCTACAGAAAAAATTGTCTTATGTCAAGATTATATTTTTCCAAATGAGGCAAGCCAAGACTTGTAGCTTTGTTGGAATATTCCACTTCCATATTTGCATAAACAATTTTATGGAGGAATAAAGAACGGGGGGCCAGGGGGAATGTAACAATATGCCTCTCTTCCCTTTATTTTGACCCATCACCAAATTGTCATTCGATACATATTTATCCTCCTTTTTAGTGATAAACATGCTCGCATGTTCAAGGTATAGGGCGTAGATATTCCATCTATCTACAAGGTCCCCATACAATCCAATTCTTCTTGGGAGATACCATGTGACAGTGTAGGTTTTAGTCTATTAATAATGATTTTAGAAATAAATTTGTATAAGATGTTGCAAAGAGAGATAGGCATGTAATCAACAAAAGTTGATGCATGTGAAACCTTAAGAATCAATATAATGAAATTGGAATTAATATCTCCAAGGATATAACCAATCTTTTGAGATTATTATGTAGTCACCAATATATTGGTGCGCATAATATCTTTGAAGTGTAGAAATAATTCAATGGGCTAGCCATCAGGCCAAGGGCTTTTATCGTGAGAAAAGGATTCCATCGTAGCCTGCAATTCTTCCATTGTAATGGTATGAAATAACATAGTATTTATGTTAGCATAAAAAATAGTCGGATATGAATCAATGACCCCCATTAGTCGTACAATATCCACCTCTGCTCTAACTCAATATTTATTGAAAAAATATCTCAATGCCTCATCCTCAATTTCAAGAAGGGTAGATAAGAAATTACCATAAATATCTTGAATTTTCCAACTAGAGTTCTCCCTGCGGCGCTTCGTTGCATAATTATCAAACAATTTTGTATTATTGTCTCCTCTCAATACCTAGAGAGCATGAAATTTTAGTTTACACTCTTCATCCTATAATTGAAAATTTGCATTCTTCCTCTTTTTTAAATCCAAAAATCATAATTGATGCACCACCGAGAAATAATCTACATGTGAATGATAAGCCAAAGTACCAAGTATTTTATCAATAGCCAAAATTTCATCAATATGCTTCCTATTTTTATTTTGAATCTAGTTACTGATACAATTTGTAAGAGCCCTCAACTTAATCCAAATAATTCCTAATAATATGTGATCAAGGTGCTCAATCCTAATGCTCGAAAAGTACGCACTAATGAATCAAATTCAAGAAATTTTAAGAAAGTAGAGGTCAATTAGCCTATAAAATGCTGGAACATGTACTCCAAAAGTTTGATTGGGAAAGCAAGGTGGGGTAAAAATGATTGATATGGTGTCTTTGTGTTTTTTGTAGTTGCACATTACCAAGTGATCAAGGGCGATTGGACATCCCCAACATTAGTAAACACATGATTTCCATTGTTCCTTTGGATTTTTGTAACATCTCTACAAAATTTCCATTTTTTTTGGGATTCTCTGAAATGCTGATATACTTTGTGCCTATAAATATTTCCAATGTTATGGGATATTTATGTTAGTGTAAATTTCTTCTTAAATTTAACCTCCTTGCTACATGCTTAGAAGATATATAGAAACTCAAATTTCGATTGTATTTCACTTTCCATATATTTCACTTGCTTATTGGCTTCCACATTGCTACCTCTATTGACATTCCTTTGCACCTCTCGGTGAAATTGCTAGTTTAAAATCAATGCCTATATATGAAATTTCAAAGACTATCATAACTCTCACATAATTCTTTAAAGGGTGCTAGCTCAATGGTAGAGAACTTTCTTTATAAGCAGAAGATTAGTGGTTTAATTCCACTGTGTCTTAATATGAATTAATCAATGATATTATAGTTATTTTTAATTAAATACTTTGAATATTAGCTTATTTCAATGGTGATATATTTTTCTAGATTCATTATTTTATATTGTCTCTAAATAGACAAAAGTGATGTATTATTATCTTTCAATGTAATTTTTTATTGTCTCTAGAGAGACAATACTTAGGATCAATGACATTGTCTCTTTAAAGACAATATTTCTTGAATCCCAAATATTGTCTCTAGAGAGACACAAACGAAATTGTCTTTGGAGAGACAAAAATGCTTTTGTTATATATTGTCTTTATAGAGACAATATTTTAAGACAATTCGATTTGAGACACCCGCTTAAAGACAATACACAAGTTTTCTCTTGTCTCAAGTTAAGACAGTTTACACAAAATTTTAGCGCTTGAGATTTCACCTCAGGCTGAGAAAGGCAAACCTTCAAGGCAACATCAAACCATTTCACCTCGTAGCTAGCCCTACGGGGTATGAGAAGGCTCTCTCCAGTCAATATCGTTAAATTTTCAATGGGAAGAGATGACCAATCAAGGTAACATAGATATTAGGCTAGTAAACTAATTTGAAAGTTGATTTGGGTGTTTTTTGGGGTTTTTTGGTGGCAAGTTGAGGATCTGCAATTTAGGGTGCGGGGATTGAGCTCAGTTTTTGCAGGTGGGTCTTTGGGGCAAGGTAGG
>APFE030583633.1:0-10456 GCA_000404065.3 Pinus taeda | reverse complement strand
ACATATGAAATTTCGGATCAGTTTAATGCCTAGCGATATATTTTTTTTGTGCAACATTTTGGTTCCTGCTTTGTTATATTACTAGCAACAGCTGAAATTTCTGATTAGTTTAAAGCAGAAAGGTCTCAAAATCTTTTATGTGCACCATTTTGGTTCCAGAATATGGACATCTTAAAGGTTTTATATTTCTTCATGCTAGACTGATCAGGGATTTGATCTGTTACCAGTCAGCTAAATGCAAGCAAGAGAGTAACTGCAATTTCCGTTATAAGACAGCAATATTTAAAACTTTTTTTAAAAAATATCTCCAAAAACTTTAAAAAATATCTATGGTCATTGATTATACTTGGGGAATATTGTTGTTACATCAAAATTGGTATCATTCGCAGAATATAATCTGAGAAACACCTAATCTAGATCTTTGCATGCACAAATTGCTGGACACAATAGATACTTATTCTTCTCTATATTAATGCATATATGTTTTTGATATATATATTGAGATCTTTCATATATATTGTTCTATACCCTCAAAAACTATAGATCAAATCTCTGAAATTTGCATTTCTTATACCTATTAGAACCTTGGAAGAAATAAAACAATCTAAGCTGCAGAATCTTGAAAACATGGTTAGTATCTGAAAGTTAAAAAAAAAGAAGGGATGAGGTTACTTGCAAGGGTTAGGAAATAGGGTGATTATCTCAAATTAGCGTACAGATTCCATCGCAGCTTCAAATAATTCACACAACTAAACGGTCATACAGTTTGCTCTCCTTTCTACATACAGTTTGTCCTCCTAAAGATAAGTGTTGGTTTTACAAGATTTCTTTCCCAAAATACCACAAAATAAGTTTATCTAACTTGTTTTACACATCTAAACATATGATGCACTGTTTAGGAAATCTACTCAAGTTTATCTGACTATTGTTTTAGACATCTAAACCTATGATGCGCTTTTTAGGAGATCTTCCCATACTATGGATTTTGGATTCCTGTTTAGGAAATCTTCCCATGATATGTTTTCCTTGATCAATAAGTCCATATAACTCGGAAAAAAAGAAGACCCGTTATAACTTGAAAAATCAGAAGTACTGAAGATAAGTGAAGCCTTCAGGCAAAGAACGAGAACAAAGTGAAAGTGAATATTGTAGTGAAACCTTGTGTGAACTGATGCATCTTTGCCAGCCCTTACCTGGTAAGTCACTAATCGAATGACTATCGTAAGCAAACATTAGATTCCTGTATGGCCATAAACTATCCAGACTCCCACAAAATTATCTTAAGGTGCTATGCAGTCTATATATATTGGCAATAGTGGACTAGCTACTGCCTACATTTGAACTCGTTCAAGGAATTTAGATGACAATCAATAAAGTAATGCTCTCGGGCTGTTCTCATATTGACATTAAGCATGAATATAAGAAAGCGTAGGACCATTCAGAAAATAGCACATCAAGCATGAATATAAGAAAGCGTAGGACCATTAAGAAAATAGCACATCAGATAGAAGTGAAAGAAAAAGATAAAAGCTGGAATCATAAATCACATGATATTTTATTTGTCAGGTTTTTCTAACCAATTAGTATGATTTATAATTATGACAAGTTGAAAAAACAAATTTAGTTTAGCATATTAAATAGTTAGAGTAGTAAAATTACTCTATTAATTTATATAGTAGTAACTTTATAAAACTATTATTATTTCATAATTTACTTATTTTAATATATATTTTAACTATAAATTCTAAAATGTCCTTACTTATTTTTATTAAAATAATATAGACTAATTTGAGGTTAAACTTTAATCTTATTTAGATAAGGTTTTCTAGCTCCTAGGATCCTTATTATTCCGATCAAATTTAGCGGTTAGATAATATAGCAGTTACTTGGTCAGGTTGGATGCTCTATTCTAACTATTTAATATACTAAACTAGATGTGTTTCTTCAACTTGTGATGATGATGAAACATACTAGTTGGTTCGAAATGCGTCGACAAATAAAATATCATGTAAATCATGTGATTTACGAAAAATTTCTAATAAATTTGATATGGATCACAAAGCCTCAATTCAACTATATTTTTTCTTGGTCTCATGTATAATTTTCACTCCCATAGCAAATATCCAATCAATGGGCTTTATGTGGGTGAAAAGAATAAAAACTGAAACTAAACTTCTTTGGAGAAGAATTGAAATGGAAATAAAGGTAACATTTGAAATATATAAATATTATATTTTAAATTGTATTTATAAATTAAAAAAAAATGAAAACCTAAAAAACCAAATATAATGTTATTTAATCATAGAATTAATTTAATGCTATTTTAATCCATGACCACAATCAGTAGATTATCACTTTATGGATTATAATAGTTTTTGTTTTGTGGTTTTTAAGTTTTATTCAACATTACAAATAGTTGTCTTTAGTGTGATTTTTTGGAAGTTTTTTCACTACATTTCTAGTGGACTTTTCCACTTTAATTTTTCTAAAATCTGATGAGAATTCATTGAAATCACAATATTGATGGGTAAATCCTACACAATAGAAGTGCCCTAGGGGTTTTTCATGGTGATGAATCCATATACAATAAAAAATGGTTTAAATAACACAAATCAAGAATTAACCTCAAATTTTTCCACTGAGTAAACTCCAAAATGTCTCTACAAATATACTTTTTCCCTTTCACATTATCATAATTTTAAACTTTTATAATTATATACTTTCTTTTATCATTCACCCTAATATTATAAGAATATATATATATTTTAAATAGTTTAATATCAAGAAATGTTCGTTAAAAAATATATGTAAACCTATAAAAATTTTTAGATTTATTTTAGAATATATTTTAAACATTGCCAAAGATTAATATTGCGTATTTATTACTACAGTTACTACATAATTATAAAATAAATAGTAACTTATCGTTATGAGTACTGCAATTTCACCAATAAGAAACATTCTACATATTTTTCATTTATTTTACAATGATATTTAAACATGGCCAAAGATTAATATTGTTATGTATATACTATATATATACTACAAAATTATTAAATAAATATTGACATTTTAAACCGGAAACAAAAAATAATATTAGAGTAAAGTGTGTCATATTGATATTCTAAACATGTTATTGTTTTTAGTTATAAGAAGAGCTTCGGCCTAAATGACAATTCTACAAATGTTATTGTTTATTGAAATTAACAATCAAATTACAACCCTAACTTGTTATTGGAGATAAAAAGGTTAGTTTTTCAGATGAGACTTTAGACAATTGTGTAGAACGCCACAGTATCTTATTATGATATTACACATAGAAATTAGATATAAATATAATAATAAAAATTTGATGTAGTTTAAAGTAAGTGGTGTTGCCCAAAAAAATGTTCGAATTTTTTTAATATCTATGTCTATATGAGATAAATATACATTTTAGTATTATGTTGTAAATATGTAGCACTTCTTTGATATATATAAATTATATGGAAATGAATAATATTAAGTATAAATATTTTGTTAACCATTATAAATAATTTTAATACTTTGTTTTTTTTAGCTTTTTGGTAAATCAAATTTATTATTGAAATATTTAACTTCTTTGTAATTTAGATATCCAAACCTCCAATCAATAGAAACATTAACTTCACTTAAAGTTGTAAAATGAAGAAAATAATAATAATAAAATTGTGAATTTGACTTGCTAAGAAACATCTAAAAACATAATATTTATTTTAATAAATGGAAAAGATAAAATAAAATTGATTTTGAAAATTTTGAATATTAAGAATAAAAAATTAATAATTAAAAATTAAAAATAAAAAAATAACTTGAAGAATTCAAGTTATATAGTACATTTGATTCAAAAGGGACATGATAGGGTAAATATTTTGCTTCTAATTTAGAATACTCAATCACATTACATAAGTTAGGTTATCCCATCAATCACATTTATTAACAAATAACATAAATTTAATGTTTTTCCTCAATTTTCTTTGAAATAATAAATTTTCTAAATAAATCTTTTTTGAAACTTTTCCTTATTAGTTAAAATACAAATTTAAAAATTTGACTATATATAATCATAAATGATAAATTTTGACTTATATTTAAAGTTTGAACTCAATATCTTAGTCATATTATTCTATTCTATTTTATTTTGCATCATATAATACAAACCATTAAAATTTATTATAGCAAGTGTATTATGATTTATTAAGATATATAAAGTAATGGTACTTTCAAGGTTGTGTAGCGTTTTTACCGTTTGAATTTAATATTTTAAATAAAATTTATTTTTGCAAAATATTATATTTCTTTATAACAATAATTTAATTCATGATATTCTGTTTTTTTTATTTTGATTAAATATAATAATTTCTTTTCTATAATTTTTTCTTCTTTATTTCTATTTTCTACAACACAATAAAAGTATGCATTTCTAATTTACAGTCAAATAATTTTGATTTGAAGATATCAAAATACCATATCTTTATCTATTATCATTTTTATCTTTCTCATCATAATTTGAAATTTGAATGACAATACTTATTAAAATTCTTTCATCACAATTTGAAATTTGAATAGTGATAGTGTAATGCCCCAGGATAAATGTAACCATTTAATTTTATTGTGGTAAATGATGAATTGGATTGAGAACATTATCGTTTGAATTTAAATAATATAAGTTCTTTTCTTTTAAAGAGGATTCTTTTTTAAAGAAAAGGTTTTTCATAAAGAAACTGGCCACTTCTCAAGGGGGAAGTTAGAGGCAAGACAGTTGCCATGATTCCCAACCCTAACTGTTTTTTTCCCCTGATTGGAAAGGTTTCCAAGGGGGGGGAAAAGGCTTTGTGCTGTTGGGACAGACAAAGAGAGGAAAACAGGAGAGGGAGAAAAAGGGAAGGCTCTGTGCTATTGGGACGGACAGAGAAAGGAAACAAGCAACTGAGATTGGCTAAGTCTGGTGATGACCAGATAGCCTAGCACTAAGTGCAGACGTCTTGCTATGGACGGTGGTCCTGCAAGAGAGCAAGGGGGGAGATTCTGGTCCTAGAGGACAAATCTCATGGATGGGTGGCAGATTGAAAGCAGGTGAAAAAAGATGCGTAGAAGTAATCTCAGCTTTCAAGTATTTAACAAGCAACAGTGACTGAGGTAAGGACTGAACTGTTCTCTGTTTTCTTTTGTTAAAAAAAAAGAGAAAAAGAAAACGCTAAAGCTTTGAGGGGGCATGCTGTATTAGATGATTGTAATGTTGTAGTTATTTATTTAGAAATAGGGTAACGAGGTTCTACCCATAGTGCCGAAATGATAATAGTTGGAGAACTCTATTGTAGGCTTGATGGTAAAAGTTGAATTGCTGATTGTAAAAAGAGTGTATAATGTATATGGTACTTATACTTAGAACCCTAGGGCAGGGTTCTGTTTCCCGAACCCTTGGTGAAGGGTAGTATTACTGGAACCTCAGGCATAGGGTACTACTTCTGGAATTACTCCACGAATTAACTGTGGCCGAGGATGAAGTCAAAACACCTTCACAAGGGAAGACTGCTGACAGAATTGACCCACTGTCCGGTAACATCATAGACAGGGCGGCTACGCTATTTCTGTTAGTTATTACATATAAACCACTTCTAAAAACAAACCGGGTATACAGGTGGCCAGGCGCAAATTAAAAACCTACAACAACAATCAGTTATCTTTCCTTTAGGGAATCTGAGACAGATACATGACGGCTTAGAGTATTTATACTTCAGTGGCCCATAACCCTCATTTAAGGCATACTGTCACATGTATCCACAGGGTAATCGGCACAGCTCATATAAAAAAAAATACAATTGAGCAACTGTAAGGATAAATCTCAGGGTGAGTCGAGCAAACAACTCCCAGGTGAGAGTGAGCAAGAAATTCACTTGTTACTGAATAAACAACAAAGAAACTCAGTAGGAAATTACAAGAGCGGAAAATGTCGAATTTGTAATTATGGAAACCCTGTTACCACACGTTGAACTGTAATTCAGGAAAATAAGGCATCATAGCAAAATTGTATTGTATAATTAAACATAAATGAAAATAACTATAATCCATAGATGCATTGACCCAGGGAGGGTAGATTCATTATTAAACATAATCAAGTAAACTTGAGTACTGTATTATGACATTTCGAATAGTCTAGGGAATCATGGTATTACAGCCAAAAACCACTGTCAGAAGTCAGGGAACGTGATAATCTCATACATGTATTGCTCAAATGTTAAAACGACTCTTCGGGAAATTATAAGGGTTTGGCTCTCGGCATGAATTACCAGGCCAAATACCCCGAACCGAAGTGTTCTTTACAATAAAAAAAAACTCTACATTCAACTCAAAAAAATATACAGTAGTTACATTTACAGGAAAGTAAGGGAAGCCAATAGAGGACTCGACCCTAATGTTTTTCTTGAAACCCAGTAGGGACCCAAATACCCAAAAACATAAGTGCAATAGAGCTAGCCAGAGGCGTGAAGCTGGAGGGAGGCCACGACGAGGCTGGTCCTTTATACTAGACAAATTATCTGAGAATCCCAAGCATCACATGCATAAATTAAACACAATTCCAATTTAGAAACCCTCACACATCTATTTCTAAGAGATGAGAGGGAAACAAAGGACGAAATTGACTAGCCTTATGCCTCATACCTGGTATACCGGAGCTCGAATCCATCTTTGCGGCACTAGATTCCCAAGCAAAGCTAACTCCGAAGGTGATGTGTGAGAACCCTGCACAGAAGAGATGATTTTCAGCTAGCGACTGAGCTATAAAACGTTTGTTTATACAAGGCAAGTAAAAATAGATATTTCATAGCATTTGTATCAATGGCAAACGTTGCTATATGTGGAATTGTGAATAGTTACCTATAGCCGCGTTCGAGTGCATAGTTTAGGCGGTAGCAGCATGAACACCACCTAGTAGTAAATTGAAAACCAAGAGCCAAATGCACAGGCCCAGGATGGAGAACGACATTCAAGCAACAGCCTAGGCAATCGGCAGTGAAATGAGCTTCTGCAAAGAGACCATGCAATGTGAATAGTCCTGCACCGTCTACTGCCATTGGATCATCGAGCTAACCTCCAAGCCGTCGATCATGTAAGTATCCTGAGGTGATAGTTGTGTTGGGTAGTGCTGCACCTGCCACGTACAGTGGTAGTGCAGACATTAATGGAACATACCAAATTAACAGCAGTGGGGTGGTGGAGTTGACAGTTCCAGACTCATGACTCACCCTCCCACACCCAATCGACGGCGTGTAGCAAACCTTTCCGTAGCCAAAGTAAATATTGAGGATTGCCATCTTCGTTGGGAGATGGATCCTTGTACACGTAGACAAACGAAATTAAATTATTTTAAGTTGCACACGTTTGTTATAACAAACCAAGCAAAGTAATGGTATGTGAATATGTGTCATTGCAGGTTGTTAATAGTGACGAAGTACATAGGATGTAAATGCTAGTAATTAAAAAAAAAAAATCGGAGATATGACAAGTGTTATCAGAGCCAAGTTTCCAAAACAGTGGCCTTTGGGGAGTAACTGACTGACGTAAATTCAATAGATATATGTATATATTCTCTGCATTACTAATATACTCAAAAAAAAAAAAACAAAGCTGTGTCATGCTAAACCTGTGCTCTGCTCAGATTGTTAGGCCAAGACCAGGACAAAACAGCAATCAGCCAACATGAGAAGGGGAAGCAACAAACCACACAGATTTGTAGCCGGACAAGGACCTGCAACAAACCCGGGAGATAACCCAGAATTATGGGTACAACTCGAAGAGGAAGCTCGTAATACAAACCAGGCTATTTTGGAGACCGTGCAGGAATTAAAAAATGAAATGGCCCGGTTACGTGAAGATAATGCACGACTAACAATGGAATAAGAGAGAATTATAAAAATCATGTCCGACAAACAGAACCAGCCACTAGCTAATCCCAGCGCGGAACAACGAAGAATGTCTGAGGAATAGAACTACCATACAGAACCTAAAGGGTCGGAAGAGAGGGAGGAACGATCTGACAATGCATCTGAACAACTGTCCTCAAAAAGGCAATGAATAGAGTTGCAAGGAGAGTTCCGTAAGATTAAACCTCCACATTTTGATGGGGAACAGGAGGAAGCAGCTGAGGCATGGTTGATTAATATGAATAAATATTTCCAACTATACGAATACGATCACAATCTTAAGAAACGACTGGCCATTTACCAACTGCAGGGAAAAGCCACCCTATGGTGGGAAGAAGTTAAGATCGTAAAGGGAGTAAGTGAACAGACCATAACCTGGGAGAGATTTCAAAGGTACTTCAAAGAAAGATACCTGACTGAGCATTTTTACAATGAAAAGGCAAAGGAATTCCATGACTTGCGGTTGGGGCAACAGACCATAGACGAATTTATCACCCGTTTTACTTCCTTGCTTCGTTATGTGTTTTATATTAGAGAGGAAAAAGCTAAGGTGCAAAGATTTGTCAGTAGTTTACCCCTGTATATGCGAGAAAGGATTGAGTTTGACAATCCCAAGACAATGGACGAAGCCATACGTAAAGCCAGGATTTGTTACCAACAGAGTAAACAAAAAGGGGAAGTTCCAGGTAAAAGATGGAATGATAAAAGAGATAATAAGTCAGCTGGGAACAGTAAAGGAAATCGCAGTAATGGAAGCAAGGGAATTGGCAAGGGGCAGAACAACAAAAATATATAGAAAAACTCATTCAAAAGCAAGCCAACCAACGAGTCTAGAGTCGGCGAACAGCCTGCAAGATTGGACAGCGAAGGGACAACAAGACCACCAGTACAGTGCTGGGGTTGTGGAGGGCCTCACTACGTCAAAAACTATCCGCAACGAAAGGGAACCGAACAACTATCCCAAATTCATGAAGCATCGACAGTCGGTGATGCGGGACGTAGCCTACCGAGGATTAATGCAGCCCTGGATGATCGTCAGGCGGAGTACCAGCCGACCATGGTGGGATTCAAAGGTAAAATATTAAACCTTACTGTAGCTTTTTTAATTGATCCTGGAGCCACATTAAGTTATATTAGTCCTAAGGTTGTAGAGCATTGTAAACTGCAACTTGTTAAATTCAAGAATTCATGGCTAGTACAGCTGGCGACAGGAGCCAAGAGGCGAGTACTTGCAAAAGTCAATAACTGTTCTCTACAGATAGCATGAAAACCATTAATGGCAGGTTTAAACGTACTTCCCCTTGGTTCATATGATGTTCTAATCGGTATGGACTGGCTAGAGAAACACTGGTCCTTAGTCAACTGCAAAACAAAGACTATTTATTATAGGGATGAACATGGAGCAAGGCAAGAGATGTAGGTAATTAAGCGGCCAGTGCAGGTTCAGCCAATAACTGCATCTCAGTTAGCAAAATGCATTAGAAAGGGGTATCAGATATATGCCATTCAAGTGGGCTATGCCAACTCGAAAGATAAGACAGCTACGTTGGACAACATCCATGTAATACAAGAATTTGTTGATGTGTTTCCGGAAGAGATCCCCGGATTGCCGCCTAAAAGGGATATAGACTTTACTATCGAATTGGTACCAGGGGCAGAACTGATATCTCGAGGGCCCTATAGAATGAGTGTACCTGAGCTAACAGAGTTAAAATGCAGCTATAGGAGTTGTTATACAGAAATTATATTCGCCCCAGCGTGTCTCCCTTGGGGGCTCCAATATTATTTGTTAAGAAAAAAGACGGGACCCTTCGCATGTGTATAGATTATCATCAGTTGAACAAACTGACAATAAAAAATAAGTATCCTCTACCTCGGATTGACGAACTTTTCGACCAAGTGAAAGGAGCAATCATATTCTCCAAGATCGATCTGTAATTAGGATATCACCAAATCAGAATTAAGGAAGAGGACATAGCTAAAACAAATTTTAGGACAAGGTATGGGCATTACGAGTATGTGGTGCTACCCTTTGGGTTAACTAACGCCACTGCAACTTTCATGTGCTTGATGAACATCATATTTCATCGATATTTAGATAAATTTGTACTAATATTCATTGATGATATATTGATATATTCCCACACTATGGAAGAGCACAAGGAGCACCTCAGATTGGTGTTGCAAACCCTCCGAGAACACCAGTTATATGCCAAATTCAGCAAATGAGACTTCCTCAAGGAAGAAATACAGTATTTGGGTCATATAATCCCAAAGGAAGGGATTGCGGTGGACCCTGAAAAAATAAAGGCCATAAAGGAGTGGCCTGTACCGAAAGATGTAGCAGACATCAGGTCCTTTATGGGGTTAGACGGTTATTACAGACGATTTGTGGAAGGCTTTTCAAGAGTAGCATATCCCATCACTTCCTTACAGAAAAAAGGAAGAATATTCAAATGGACCCCAGAATGTCAAAAGAGTTTTGAGCAGCTTAAGCATTTGCTCACCACCGC
>APFE030583627.1:115324-186536 GCA_000404065.3 Pinus taeda | reverse complement strand
CAAATACATCAAATGGACCACACTGCGGCAGGGACGAGACCAAGATGTGCTGGAGTTCACAAACATTTTTCATACCCTTCACACACAATTGGGTATCAAAGATTCTGAGCTGCATCTGGTACTCAAATACTGCGGCTGCCTACAAAGATACATCCAGGAAGAGATGGAGTTCCTAAACATCTCTTCACTCGGCATGGCGTACCGATATGCTGTCAAAATCGAGCAAAAGTTCAAACAGAAGAAGCGAGAGTTTGGATCTGCAAATCCGAAGCCCAAAGGACAAAGCCAAGGTGGGGTGACCCAAGACAACCTGTCGAAGCTGCAAGAAAAGAACAACGCCACGAAGCCAAAGAAGGACACAAGAAATTGGTGTGAGTTCCACAAGAGTCCCACTCATAACACAAGTGAGTGTTGAACCAAGCAGTCACTGGTGGTTGAGTTGAAGGCTTCCGAATCAGATGCATGTTCCGACCTTGAGCCAGAACCTGACAAGGGGAATGACAAAGGGAAGCAGATCATTGATGTAGATCCCAGCGCCACTGTTGCCACCACCAAGATCCAGAAAAATGAGCCCGAAGATCCAGAGGAGGGGGAACGTCTTTTCAACTCACAGATGTGGGTGAAGGGTTTTCCGCTGCAATTCATTGTCGATAGTGGCAGCCAAAAGAACCTCATTTCAGCAGAGGTCGTGAAGCAGTTGGGCCTACCAACTACACCACACCCACAGCCATATATTATTGGGTGGCTTCACGAAGGATGAGATCTCAAATTTCACCAGCAATGCCGCCTTCCCTACAGCATCAAGCCCTTCATAGACGAGGTATTGTGTGATGTTACACCTTTGAATGTTTGTGATGTATTATTAGGCCAGCCATACTTGTGGAGGCAACATGCTGTGTATGAGTCAAGGCCTCGTGTTGTCATTATTTCTTTGAATAATTCATTATACATGATACCAGAGGTAGCTCCACCTATCGCCACCTCTTTGATCACTGCTAAGAAAGGCAGCAAGCTCATCTCACAGACTAGGAAATTTATTTTCTGTCTGGTTCGCTCCCAAAGTAAGGGGAAGATCGTTGCTACATCCATGACTCTCGCGAAGGGTTCCTCCACGCAGTAGCAACAACAGAGGGATACATTCATGATAGAACATAAGAACAACTTCTCCTTACCCATAGGGGTACCACACAAGTTTCAGGTGGGCAACAAAGTTTGGTTACATCTGCAGAGAGAACGCCTTACCAGAACCCATCAAAAACTCAGACCACTCCGACATGGTCATTACACCAGTAACAAGGCTATGGGCAATAATGATTTGAAGCACAACATTCCTCCATTCCTTCGCTTTCACCGAGTGTTCAATGTGGACTGTTGTTGACCATTCTTCCCACCATTTTTGGACACATCAGAGATTGCAGAATAGCTCACTAGAGACCCAGCTCAACAGAAGCTTCCTCATCTCAAGGAGGAACTCAACGAAATGGGGACCATTGCTTCCTAAGGGGGGAGGAATCATCCAGGTGGATGTTAGTGGCCACCCACCTATCCCATTTGGACCCCCACAACTGTCTCTTTCAATTTTTCAGTTTCCTTAATTATAGCACAGTTTACTATTTTTAGCAATTTTTCGGGGCCTAAACTTCCAGAGTCGTTTTGAGGCCCTAAACGACGTTTTTTGGGAAATATATTTTCTGTCCAAAATCATCTTTTCCATCGTAGTCCTTGGAGAAATCTTTCCAACAGGCTACCATGCGCGTCAAATGGAGATAATATGACCAATTCACGACCCCGGGAAGTTGGCTATCCAACTCACCCCAACGGGGCCCACAAACTCTTGGTGTTACATCTCCTCGGGTTAGGGTTTTGGTTGTTTAGGGTTTTATCTTATTTTTCAATAATAAAAAGGCCCTTGAGCCTCATTGTAAGATAGTTCAGAGGCATGTAGCCGCCACATCTCTTCTTAGAGATAAGCTACCATCGGCCTAGCTGGTTTATTTTCATTTCTGTTTGTAAGCATATTTCAGTATTTTATAGTAATGAAATGAAGTATTATTTCTACTGCATATCTGTCTTTATGGTTATCTCTGAATTTTATTGTGTTCCTGTTTAAATCTAGATCAATTTACCGCCAAATCCAATATTGAGCGTTGTTGCATCTGAAGTTCCTGTTGTTTATTAGTTTTCTCAATAAATTCCCCCCTCTCCATAACGTTAAGTTTTTCGTTATACAACTGATCGAACTACTATAAAACCCCTAGAAGCCTACAATTCACTCCTTTCACCACACCATTGATTCTGTAGATCGAAGATCGAGATGCCACCAACTGTCAACATTCTACAACAGTTTTTCCTCCGCGAAGTCGACCAAATTTCACCCGAGTAACCTTGTGTGTTAGAATTATTTCTATCAAGCATTTTCTAATATTGTTCTTCCGCCTTCCTATTGTTCCATTTCCAAGATGTCAACATGCAAAGGAAAGGGGAAAGTTCCAGAGAAAAATCCCATGATTCCCCTTGTCCCTGATTTTGATAAATCCCCTCTGATCGACACCCAATATAAAATTGTCGAGACCTAGTGTGAATTTGACCTTTACGAACTTCACAACTAGGCCAAACAAAAATTCCTTGACAAAAGTGATGATTTGAACGTTTGGGAATCCCTTCTCCCTTAGTTTATTTCCCCCAAACTAATTTTTTTCCTGAATTCTCCACTTGGTGCCATCTCCGATAACTGCCAAGCCAAAAAGGCGTTATTTACCAAAATAACAAAGTAATCTTCTCCATTTTCCCTGAAAGTATTTACCAGGCCCTACAATTTGAATACCAAGCCTCCTATCATTCTTTCTCAACCGATGTATTTATGGAATTATACAAAATCTTGACATTCCCTCGGAGAGCAAAAATCTTCGAATGTTTCCTTCCTGGAAATGTTGAATCACCCCCGACCAATCCCCCACACCCAGTCTTGATCTTCCCAGAAATCTCCAAACAAGTAATTTCTATGGTAACCCGACTGCTTGGGTATTATAATGATCATTGGGTAGATGAAATAGTTATGGGATTTTTGTCAATTTTTGTAGTTGCAAAAAAGCATCCATTCTTTTCAATTACAGTTAATTTATGTCCAACGCAATGCATGATCGATTTGTAAATTTCAAAGCCAATGGTGTTTTCAAATATTAGTCGGTATTGGTTTATCTTATGTTATTTGATCAGTCAGACAGGTTCAAATTTCCTTTATAGAAGACAAATAATGAGGGCAATCCTTTGTTAGTGATTCATTGGTCTTCTCTGGTTAGAAATAACTTAGAGGAGTATACTTACACTGATTTTGTTGATAATTTTCTACATACCTCATTATGCTTGCTTTGCAGTGATGCGATCCCAAGGATTTCACCAGAGGTAAAGAAGATATTGCACTTGTTAGAGCAATCAAAAGTTGGAGACTGGTATTTATACTAGAATTACATTGAAATTATAATATATGGATTAGAGTTACCTCCTTACAGGTTACCAGTGTTTGTACTAGTCAGAATACTTGCATTAAGATACACTAGACAAATGCTGAATATGGATGAGCTACACTTTGTATCCTACAAAAAGAAATAACATTTCAAGCTAAAGGCTAATATAGGTCCTTATATTGTCAGCACCAGAGCTGCAACAAAGGAAGTGGAAGTTATTTTAAGTCAAATGAAATTTAAGCCTAGTTTCTCTTAGTCTTATGATCCTCTAGGCATCATTTCAAAAATTAGATTGAAACAAAAGAGTACTTCCTATGCACATACACCAAGGACCTAAATTGAACAATATTCTAATCAAGAGGAATGGAAGGAGGGCACTTTACAAGAAGCTGAAGAATGTCTGGTTAGTCAATCATCCATGCATATGCCTATTCCCAAGGAAAAGGATGGAAAAAGGGAGAGAGAGGCCATGTCCCCTATTGACTATGAAACACAAGGTGCAAAACTTGTTGTTTTTAATAGAAGAAAGAAGGACCCAAACAATACTAAAAAATTAGAACCTGAAGTTGATCCTCAAGTGATTGGTATCCAAGATGAATCTCTAGAAGACAAGGATACACAATAGCCGCCCACAATAGTTTTGACATGAACTCTTATCACTCCTTTTCCTCAAGCAGAAGAAACAATTGAGTCACCTACTGTAGAACCAACAATTCAATCTCCAGTATCTTCTAGTTCTCAAATTTCAACTCAGTAGAGTATATTTTCAAGGTATATGGAGATAAAGTTGAAAAATGAAGCTTTAAAGGCTTCAACTTACTCATAATTTTGGAAGCAGACATCGAAAACACAACATAGATTGTTCTTTGCATTCGACTCAGAGAAAAGACAGTTCCAAATGGCCTTCATGGAGCCTTTAATGCCAAATCCCAGGAGTGTTGAAGACTTCAAAGCCTCCATTTTCTCAATTCATACAAAGAAGAGGCATGAAATCGATCAAATCGATTTACACAATCAAATAGGGGAGTTGATATTTTCAACAATTACCAGTTCAGCCATGATTGTTTCCAAATTACAATCATCCTTGAACCACATGCATTCTCAGTTGAAGATTGAGAAGATGTCCTCATTTGCTAAAGACAACACAATCAAATCTCTAGAAGATTTGATAATAAAGGTATGACATGACCTTGCTAATATCAAGGCAGAAGAAAAGCTTATAAAGAGAAAAGAGGTAGATATTCAAGCATTAAGAAAGCAACTAAAGCTACCATCCATAGAACATGCTCAAGCTAAAGAAGTTGCTAGCATAGAAATGGAAATGGAAATATTATTTACATTAGTTGTTGAGCAGAATGCAAAAATACATAAAATGGAGTAGGACATGGAAACAATGTTAAGAGAAAAACAACAGTGGGAAGTAGCAGGGACATCTACATCAAGCACAAGTACAATAGTAGGGACTTCAACCAAGGAAACATCTTCAGATTCTATAGAAGAGCTTGCTAAAGCTTTGGAAGAATTATCATCAGTTAAGGCAGAGAAAGAGAAGTTATCAATAACATTGATTCGAATGGAGGAGAATAAAATTAAAGCTGATAATGCCTATTTAACGGGAGTGTAGAAGAACTTCAAGCTCATTCAACAAATTCAGAAATATGAAGACCAGTCTTTTATCATTAAAATGTTGGTAGAGGCCAAAAATGGCGTTTGGCAGAATATAAATGCTAATATAACAGATATGTGGCCATCAATTCAAATCACTTTTGAACAGGAGGAACTCATGCAAAGAGTTAAGACAACAATACAAAATATGAAAGCAGATTTAGAGCGCAGACGAGGCAAAAAGGATTATTAAGTTGTTAAAATCCAATACCAAGGATGAATTAGAGGACCTAAACATTCTAGACGGGACAACAACAGTAATGGAGGTTAAAAGAGTTTTAATGAAAAATAATTAGATGATACAACTAGAGAACAAATGTAAAAAGACCGAGTTGCAAGTCAGAAGATTCAACAGAAAGTTCACACTACTACAGGAAAAGGGTCTATCTACTTTGATGAATTCTAATGGAAAATTGATTCCATTAGAAAACTACCAGGAACAACTGTGTAACATAGTTGTTGATGCTTCAAAGTTTGTAAAGGCCAAAGGAGGTATTAGTGGAGAAGCATTTATAGAAGGCCTACAGGTTGATTTAAATATTCAACAATAGATTCATCACCTTTTTGTCAATAAGCCAATTTTTGAAATTTACATCGAAGTGGATGAAATCTTTAGAAACATGATAACCTTTTCTATCCCAAATGAAGAAAGGTGGGACCAATTGCTAGAGTTGATCAAGTAAGTACAACTGAAGCCCTGAAATTTTGGCAGCAGAGAAACAATATTTGCTGCAAAATAACCACAGTCAGCACCAGATTCCTTCAAAGCCTCAACAATGCAACAAATTTTACCAAACTTTCCTTATCTTCTTCTTCTATATCTAAAATATATGTGTCTTTAACAAATATTATTTTGTAAATCTAATTTATTTTGAAATCCAGTCTGAGATGTAAAAAGTTTCTATAAATACTTAGTAAAAGGAATTAGAGAGGGTTGGAACTTGTATGAAGAAAGGAGCCACATTTTGATGTAAGTTGTGCATTGTATTGAAGTGATCAATTTGCAATAATACAAAGAAATTTTGTTCAAGGATTCCCATGTCAAACCATTTGGTGATGTACTTTCTCATGTGAAATCATTATTTTCTCAGTTTTCCATATGTTTTCTATCTTTATTATTTCAAGAGGATTAAGGGCCAAATTTGCTTAAGTGTATTATGCTCTGGCTTGTCAACAATATAAATGTTTTCACTCTGATGTTAAGTATAAAATTCATCTAAGCATGCCCTATATTTAATTGAACTTAAATCATTTTCATCCTACACACTCCATAAATACTTTAAAAGATTCAAAAGTTTGCTTCTCCTGCCCTGTTACAACTGCTCTGTCATTTTTGTGTTTGATCACCCAAAGACTCATGACACCATGCCCAATGGACTTTCCCTGCAAATTTCAACCAAATATTTGAAAAACCAACCTCAAAACTCAATAACTAGCATAATATCTTAAAACAGAAAATCTGAATAAAAAAAGAGAGATCCCTCTCTAAAGTTGGAAGGGCTAGATCCAAACTTTGCAAGTGGTTTTGTGGTTACCTCTGGATTTCTCTCTACAACCTAGGGAAATTACGGAGTGATAACAGTATGTAATAAAAAAATAATATAAATCTATGTGTGAGGAGAAGTAATGAGAGAAATAATGAAGATAAGAGAATTTCGATGTAAGAGGAAGAAAAAATGAAAATGTAAAATATGTGTAATATCTCTTGCAGAATTAACTAGATTACAAGGGTTCGTTTCATGCCTCTATGTATCAGTTATTTGTTTTTGTGACTCTCTATGTTTGAAATTGATTGAATTCGTGTTTGTGAGTGAGGTTAACACTAGATTTAAGCTCTAGAACCCTGCAATTAGTCGCATGATCACCTCAAAATCCTTCACATTTGGTCAAAGTTGGCTTCATTGAAATAAATAAAGAGGTTTAACTACATATTCATACCAGATTCAAAGTTTTAAGGAAAGTTTGTCAATAATCAGAATCTGGAATTTTTCTGTCAAAAAACCTATCGACTGATATGATTTGGCCCTTTGTCATCCAACTTAGCCAAGGTGCATGCAATGAAGGACTCTACCATATCACTAGATGGGAAAATTCACATGTGGTTGAGTTGATATTCATAGTGGGACCTATATCGGACATTTTGTGCAATGATCTAACCCAAGCCTCACCTTGCCTATGACAAGTTTGAAATGTTAATTGTGATCTGGACTTGAACCACCAAATTTACAATACACTCCATTTATAATGTTCATCCAACCTGAGGCCCACATCGAGGTCTAAAACATGTATGATTATCCATCTCCATGGAAGATTAGACACCTAGGAACACCTATATCCTTCAAGTCTTGGATATCACGTGCTAATAGAGAAGGTAAATCTAGCTAGGAAGCACATATAACCTCAAGAAATTGTGTTACACCCTCAAACTAGCTAAAATCCCATGTTTTTGAGAAAGTGATTATAAAGAGAAAACATTGACCGGAAGGGTGCTAGGCCTTAGAGCCTAAGGAGCTTAGCCCCCAATTCTGACCATGGTCACATGAAGCATTTTGAGTTAAGCTCCAGTTGCTAGAGGGCTAAGAAATTTTAGGTTCAAGTGCTCAAAATTTTGATGAAATTGGAGCCTTCTTCTTTGATTTGATAGGAGATTTTGCTAGGTTAGGAGTCATGTCAGTTCTAAATAGGTGATAAGTGCAAGTTCGCTGAGAGAAAGCATTAGACGAGAAAAACATAAAGGGAGAATGAGATTAGTAAGACTAAGTTGGCATCAAGTTTTGAAATATAATGGATACAAACATGAATCATTATTTTAATTTATATAGTAAAATAGGTTTTAATTTATATATTTTGTTTGTTTGTTTGTTTGGTAGGTAATGTGAGTCCTGAGATGATTGGCACACCTAACTTGTGGCTTGAGTAACCGTGACTTAGGGGCATCTAAGTTGTCAAAATCACTTGGGTATGGCACTCGGCTTGGGCCACACCAACCCTTAGCATGATTGGATTTTTTCCCATGGAGTTTCGAACCAATGATCTCTTCACCACAGTGTCTTAACAGAGCACCATGTCACCTTCTATTCTACACCCCATGGGCAAATTTTAATTTATAGATAATATTATATATTTTTACATATATTTCACATCTCCATATGTATAAAACTTCTTATTTCTAATTATATGTTCATTCAATTTTTATATGCTTATTAATTATATGTTGTGAAATATCATGGTTACGAATATGAATCATTATTATTTAAATTTATTTTAATGTGATATGCATATTATGATTTTTATCGAAAAAATTATTTGTAATTTTGTCAACAACATTACTATAATGTTAATAATTTACATTCAAAGTGAAGAGCGATCATGGATAGAACTGAAGAAACTGTAGCTGTCTCACAGATGGTTTCAAGTTCAAGAGGGCCTGACCCTCTGCCTCCTCCACATGATCCTGACATCGATGCTTTCAATGCACTAATTGCTAGTGGTTTGAGGTTCCAACACTCTAAGATGGCCCAATTTATGAATAAATCGGTTGATGTCCCAAAAATTGTGATTCATGCCAATCAATCTTGCAAAATGGCTCTTAGGATAGTGGAGAGAGGCATAGTTGGATAATTTATGGGCTTATGGCTGTTGCTGCGCTCTTTGAATATTTGGGTGGATAAAAACTGGAGAGTCATGATTGAAGGACAACTTTCTATTTCCTTATGTGGGAGGAGTGTTTTTTCTTTCCTCTTTCAAAAGAAAGTAGATCAAGATCTAATTTTTTGAAGTGTGCCATGGGGGCTCGGGGTTTGTATCTAAATCGATGGAGTCCATATTTCAACTTAGAAAATGATGTTCCATCAACTGTTCTTGTTTGGGTTAAATTGTCATATTTTCCCCTTCAGTGTTGGAACGAGGATTCCTTTAGGAAAATTGGAAATGCTATGGGCTACCATATCGATTAGGAAGAACTACGAGAAGCTTGCAATCTTGTGTTAGAATTTGTGTAGAATTTAATCTTGTTGAGGGACTCTCGATGACAATAAATCTCTAGCTAGATAATTGGACTCATTACTAGGAAGCGAATTATGATCAACTACCATTTAAATGTAAGAAGTGTTATTATGCCACACCCCCTCCTAAACCTTACCACACACCGGTTAAAAGGAAGTGGTCACTATAAAGAACCGAGATCCATGGTGGGTTTATGGAAATAGGGTCAAAAACTTTCGATATTGCGCTCATCTAATCCTGAATTGGCATTGCCATTGCATCCATCTCGTCGGGACATTTCCAGTGCTATAAAATTTCATCCCAATCCGATCTCTCTCTGGGTTGGAAGTTATGACCCTTTAACTCTGGGCCATTCGAATGATGCCGTTTGTCACCTTATGACGTGGTGTACAAGTGACCCCAAGGTAATTCCTCCATTGCCACTTGGCAATAGGAAATTTGCCACTACTCAAGGCGAATCTCGAAGCATGGGCCCACCCTACGGGGTAAATTATAGGTCAATTCAAACCCTTTGTGTTACTGTTGCTCAAAGTGCTTGGCCCCAACCTCGACTTCAGGTCAGAGGTCGGCATTGTTCCCTATCCACCACACTTAGGGACTCTCAATGACCTCGACTACCTTCGTCCCCACCATTCATGAGGTCGGTACGACCTTCGCTTCTCTCCACAATGCAATTGGTAAGAGCCCTGACTCGACCTTCCGCTACGGTCTTGGTCCTGCCCTTGGTCATGAGGGCTATGAAAAGGGGCTAAGGATACTATATAAGGTTGCACTCTTGCTTTGATCCTTTACAACTTTCATCATTTAGATTTGTACGGATAAGGAAACCCTACTATATTGGAAACAATGACCGTTAACACAGTAGCAACACTTTGATCCACCATGAGCCCCTTAAGTCTTAGAGGGTCAAAGCCAGGGATTCTAGTCATGGCACGTCTTGGGTGGTTTCATGGCCACCTAGACTTAAAACTAATTCCTTTCCTTAGCCATGGGATTCTATAATGCACTCACAGGTGCTATCCTCCTGAGATTTCAATCAAGTTTTTCCGACCCAGACTGTAGGTGACATACAGTGAAAATGGGATAGCAGGGAGGTTGGCATTCAACGAAAAAGGAGAAGGATGCCTTTTCTGCGCACCCATCGAATTGCAACACAAGTATGCAACGACCCCAAAAATGGCTTTCTGCTCAAGTGCATGCCTCTTCAATAACAGAAATAAGAATATGGTACTTGCGACGGGTTCATGGACAACTTTGCTATTAGCAGTGACGTTTGCTGCTCTTATCCAAACATGATGACACTCATTTTCAAGTGTCCATGCTAGATCCGACCCTTTCAGTAGGGAATTCACCCTTTGTTCTAACACTCGGACATTCAACATAGTTGAGGCTCCTACTTAGAGGATCCATCATATTTGAAATGCATAATCAAAGATGTACCTTTGAATTATGATGCAAGGATGCAATTCCTAAGTTAGTGAGAATAAATGAGGAAGAAATCCTCAACCTTGCAGTGATTGGAGTCACGTCCGTGTAGGCCACAATCCATATAAATATTAAAATGTAACAAGAGGTAATACCTTTGTTTACCATTATTATAATGCAAGGGATTTACTCTTGCAAGCCATTCCAGTGCCTTCAACATTACACTGTGCATTATTCATTCAAGAAAATAATGGGAGCACGATTCATTGTTCAATGCATTGCACACATCATTTCATTTCCAGAAATGCATTCACATGTACATTAATTTGCAATACATACATAAATGCATAAAACATTTATCCTGGGTACTCTGGGCAACTAAGTCTGGGACTATGAGTCTCCACCCAACCATATATAACTACAACCAGTTCTTTCTTTGCAACTATCAGTCCTGAGCCAAATTCTAGAGACTAAGGGGTCTTTTGCTTCAATGGTGTACAAAATATTCAATCACTGTAGGGAATCCAAAGGCCTCACCACCTCCACCATGACTGGATTGTAAGTAGTAATCTACTAGGGAATCGAGAGACTCACCGTCTCCACCCTTTAGCAGAATTGTGAATGACAAAATACACAAGGAATTTAGAAACCCACTGTCCCCACCCTACAGAACACAATATCGTGGCTCCACCCCAACTTGTAGAATCCATAACCAAAATTCAAGTCTATAGTAAGGAAGGCATCCAAAAATACTCCATTATTTTTCCTGGGAATAATTCCTCCACTCCAGCCCTTAGGGATTTCCTGAGAATCACCATCTCCATCCTCTAGCCAATGGGGACTTGAGGGGTAGTTTCTTCCCCACCTATGAGTGGTTTCCTCCCTGACTTCACTTGCCAACTGAATGTTGCTCTTGTTCTTTTGCCTTTCATTGCTACTACACGTTCTCCTCCTCGAACTTCTAAATGAGTCTTTCACCTCTCTTTTCTTCCTCTTGTGTGCTCTCTCGTTGTCTCTCTCTATTGCCCTTTTTTTCCACTTAGTTTTTTGTTTTTTTTCCTCCCCTTTCGCAAGCAGGGATGTGTTTCATCCTTTCTTGCAGTTCCATTAACCTTAACATATACTTCAATTAAATGCACAACAACCAACCTTCAATGGCTATCTAAACAATTCAATTTCATGCAGCAAGTAAACTGAACCTTCCAAGCAAGTGACCTCCCTCGTCTTTGGAATCCATATCCCATAACTCAACCCATTTTTTATAAAAATAAATACTTACATTACTAGCCAGGGTTGAGAAAAATAGGTTGTTACAGTTATGAATATGGACATTTTTCTTGAAGAAGCCCAAAAGTGGAAGAAATCTAGATATATAATAAGGAAGGAGAACAATGGCAACAACCAAAAAAAAAAGGGTGCCCCCTCTAGCAAGAATTCCCCTCTAGAAAGAACAAAGGTTTGGTAGGGAACAAATTTGATGACCTCAATCATGCAGATGAAGAAGGGGAAATCCTGAATCCACTACACCAAGAGATCCTCAGTGGTCAACTCTTAATGCACGAGTTTTGAGGATCAAAATGAGAAGCCTCCCCCTAATGATGTTTCAATTCAAGAAAATTTAGCCATAGAGGAATAGGCTGCATCAGAAGAGGAAAATCTATTCCATTCCCTTAGAAACATTAGAAACCAACATGGATCTTCAATTTATGGATTTGTAGACAAAAAATCAAAGGGTGAAAAGGTAATCCATGAAAAACAACATCAGAAAGTAGGTCGTTGCACTAATAGAGATGTTAGAAATGCACATGCAAAGAACGATAAAGGGATAGGCTCTCGAAGGTAATTGGAAGAGGCTTTTCAAACAACCCCTAAACAAACCCAAGATAAGGACTCATGGGTAGAAAAAGAAGCCACACCTGCAAAAAAAGGAGAGAAAGAAGGAAGGTGATATTGCACATGCAAAAAATGTTGAATATGATAATGCTTCCTTTTCTCCATCCTTTTCAAAAGTGTTAAAGAAAAACTAAGGTCCTCCCCTCCTTTGACAAGGGAGGTAGGAAGGATCTCAAAGAAAGAAACTCCAACTCTTAGAAATCCCCAAGGTTCTTCATTTTACTAGGAGTGTCTTTTGATCATTCTTGATCATTCTATGTTTTTGTATCAGTTTGTGTAAAGGACCGAGAGACAAAATCCTACCTTTTGTCAGTTAGTATGTGTTGTAAATTTTGCAAGTCTTCTGGCATATTTAGGCATTTAGGCATAATGGTTTAAATTTCAAAGAAATTAGATTTTTGGATAAACTAGGCATTCCAAGGAGTCGTGCTTGTGAGTAAGATAGCTAAAATAGTCTCTCTTTTGTTTTAATTGCTATGTCCACAATGGAAAATTTTATAGATATAAAATTATCATTTTAGTTAAAAAAATTACCATATAACAAATTAAATTGAATCAATCTATTATTTTTTGTTGAATATTATTATTTTTAACTTTTACAAGCATTACCAGAACTCCCTATTATAACATAACACCTTTTTCAACAAAAATAATAAAATATGACTATTATATAATATCTTGAAATTGATTTTATAAGTATAAAGAAATTAAATTAAAAAAATAAAGTTAACTAAAAAAATCCTATTTATTTTAATAATTTATAAATTAAATTTAAAAATATTTTTTATTGCTCATATTTTTACTCCATAGAAACATTTCAACCATATTTTTATCAAATTTAACCAAAACTATAACTTTCAACAAAACTTTCTTCAAATTTAACCAAAATCTCATTTTAAAATATGTGTCCAATTATTTCATCCATATTTTAATGCTATGAAATGTACTCATTATGCCATATTGGTTGAGAGACTGGTACATGACAACGTATATATTCCTAAAATGCCATTAGTTTTACTCAAAATATAGACAGCGACAATGGAATGGATCCAACTAAGTGGTTGATCAATCTGCTCAAGGGAGTGGAGCCACCTAAGTGGTTGATTGATCTGCTCTTCAATGTTTCGACAGCCATGAGTCCTATATTAGATGTTTACACCAGTGAGTCCAGAGAGGTTAATAGTGAGTCCAGCCCCTCTTCTCAACATGATTGCCCGCTTCGATCTCCATTTCGGTTTTGCGTGGTGCCATTGGGTTTATATTGGGTTTTGCGTGGTGCCATTGGGAGGGAGGATGAAGGAAGAGCATTGATGTGCAGTTTCAGAGATTGTTTCTGTGAAAAGAGACCATCGCGGAAGCATTCGATTTCGATGTAAGTACAGGAGTTATCTTTTATTACTTGCTGTTTCAATTGTTCTTAGAGAGTCCTTGAGTTCATCTAGATCTATTTAATTTTTATATTGATTTAGAGCACATGAAGATCTCAACATTGCAGGGTAGAACTTGTGCGTATTGAATCTTATAAAGCTGGTCTATGATAGAAACGTTATGTTATTCACGATGGCTTTGTAACCCCTCATCTAGATCAAGTCCGAAGGATTTTTCAGAGAACAAGGGGTTATTGGGTTTTCCGTTGAGTGTTTTAGATTCACGCGGTGTCATTTTCTGCAGTTCATTAGATTAAGAACTGATTTATAATCATTGGTACATGGTTTGGATCGTTCATGACTTTGCATGCGGGGGTTTGGTCTAGGGTTTGTACTGGTTCTGTACGCTGATTCAACCCCTTTTATGGTATATAGGCTGGAAGATTGTTTACAATGTCGACCAAATTCGAGTCCCAGCGTAACTGGGTAAAGGGGTTGAGCTTTTATACGAAATGGCCATGGATCCTGGCCAGTCTTCACAGTGGGGTTATTCAGTTATGGCATTATCAGATGGGAACACTGATAGATTTGATGAGCATGATGGGCCGGTTAGAGGATTACATGTTCACAAGGCTCAGCCGTGTTTGTGTCTGGAGGTAAGCGACTCGGCTTGAGGAGTAGATTTTCACAAGGCTCAGCCGTGTTTGTGGATGGAGGTAAGCTAATCGGCTTGCATATTTATTGCATGTTTTTTTGTATTTCAGAGATTGAGCAGCACTTTGAAACTGATCCTTACGGTTTAGTTTTCAATAGTTCCAATCAATTGGACGATTGATATGGATTTTCAATGGATAGATTTCTATATCATGGCATGGAGGGTCTCTGACACCTTGGTGACATGGAGAGGGTCTTGAACACATTGGTGTTGTGTGATTCCCTCATATATTTTGCAAAATTTTCAACAAGGAGATTACCTTTTCTTGCTCTGTATTGTAATATGTCTGGACATTACAAATGTCTAGTGACAAGTTTTGCGGTGATGTCAATTGGGTCTAGCTTGGGTGGTTGGGAAGAAAAATGTTATCTTTCCCTGTTTGTGAGTCAGTTGTTGTTTGGAGCTCCTCTTCATGAGCCATGAGGAATATCTCAGTCTCACTACCAGATGAAGGTTGGGGTGAGAAATTACATGCAAGGAAAAAGAAATTCACAAGGTAATCAAACTGGTATACCTGGTTTTAAACCTTCTGAGTGGGTGGGGACGAAGCCAGATGGCAAGTCCTTGGTAATTTTGGCAGGCTTAGAAATGCTTCTCATAGTGCAGCCACTTATCCAAAGGAGAGCTGCAAGAAAAATTCCCAACCTCTCCCATCCAAGGAATAAAGTTGTTTTAGAATTGGTAGGTTTAGCGAAGCTTCCCAACCATGTAGCTTCTTATGTATACATCGTGCGTGTATATTTAGGCCATCTAAAGAGTAGTGTCTTCAATTGTAAATGATATTAACCTAAAAGTCATTTAACATGACAGTAAAAAATGCAATTATGAAAAGTTGTTATAACTCCAATTTACTTGTTAATGTTACAGGGAATGACTTTAAGATCAATATATGGAACTACAATATGCACCGCTGCCTATAGCCGGAGAGTTAAGTTCCACCATGAGTATCCTTGGATTGTCAGTGCAAGTGACCAACAAACAATAAAGATATGGAACTGGCAATCTTAAACTTGTATCTGACCTTACTGGTGGCATTTTTTGTGTAATGTGTGCTTTTCATCCTAAGGAAGATTTGGTCATTTGGGGCCCCTTGGATCAGACTGATGGTTTATGGGATATTTGTGCTCCGAGGAGGAAAACTGTCTGCTGATGATATTAAGGTTAACACAAATGAACACAGATCTTTTTGGAGAGGGTGATGCTGTTGTCAAATATGTTTTGGAATGTCATGACCGTGGAGTGAACTGGGCTGCTGCTTTTCATCCCAGCTTGCCATTGATTGTGTCAGTAGCAGATGATCACCAAGCAGATTGAATGGCATGCAGTTGCATTGCTTGGTGAAGTTATGTCTATTTCATTAGAGATATATTAACTTTTTCTTTTTCTGTTACTCCTCTTTCTTGAGTAGCATCTCAATTTGTATTAATTCATTTGTGAAAAGTTAGTTTGTTTTATTCCCGGATACCAAGGCCTGGGAACTTGGATATTTTAACTTTGAAGAGGGCATGTGAACTATATGTCTCGTGTGGTGTTCCATCCATGCCACTATATTATTGTTAAAACTCAGAAGATAAAAGTATCCGAGTTTGAGATGTATCCAAGTATCGTAGAGGTGTACAAACATTTCATAGAGACCATGATTGCTTCTGGATCCTTGCAGCACATCTTGATATGAATCTTCTTGCTGTTGGGCATGACAGTGGGGTGATTGTTTTCAAGCTAGAAAGAGAAAGATCTGCTTTTGTTGTCTATGAGGGTACCCTATTCTGCAATAATGACCATTTTCTGTTGGCCCATCAATTTGCAACTCAAAAACACTCTCAACTTATACAGATAAGAAGGGCTGGATCCATGAATTGGATCAAGGATGATGATCATTGTTGTTTAGCCCCATGGAGAATGCTGTCCTGATACGTTTGGATGTTGATGGTGGGTGACATGAACTTATTCTTGGGCCAGCGGATAGTGTTGGGACTTCGGAGAAGTGATGCAATGCAGGAAGAAAAGACAGCGACTTGGAGGACTTGCTGTCTTTTCTGCTTGCAATCAATCGGCAGTCACTGACATGAGTCATAACCAAGTGATAAAAAATCGCAGAAATAAGGTGATCAAGAAGTCTAGTCGTCCAGTAACTGTGGATGCAATTTTCTGTGCAGGAACATAAAACCTTCTTCTTGGGCCAGAAGATAGTGTTGGGACAGAAAAGTGATGCAATGCATTAAGTAAAGACAGCGACCTTGGTCTGCAACAGAGGATTGTACTTGGGGACCTCCATATTCCATTTGTTAAATACATTGTCTAGTCAGATGACATGGAAAATGTAGCCTTGCTGAGCAAGCATACAATCATCATTGGAAGCAAGAAACTTGTACAGTGTTCTCGCATAAGATTATTTGTGTTAGTACTTAAGAGTGGTGCTTGGGGTGACAATTGTGCTTTGTTGTCTCCCAAACAGAGATGGTGGCCTTATTGGAACACTTAATGTTCAAGTATGGATAATGAAGGTGTCTGGAATTCTGTCAATTGCCAGGATGAAATGGAAATAACTGTGTCACACAGATTGATGCCTGGGTATATGTTCAAGCTGGCACTGATAAAAAGGAAGTATGACAATGTTATGAGCATGATTAGGAATTGATTTGTGGACAGGCAGTGATTGCTTAGCTGCATCTGAAGAGCTTTCCCAGAAGCGGGTCTTCACTTTTTCAAAGACAAGAAGGCATGATTTAACTTAGCAGTGGAGAGTGAAACTATTCAAATTGATGTCGCTTCTGCAAAACAGAGAGATGTTAAGGTCACTGGTATACACTTGGAACTGAGGCCCTTTGGTATGGCAATGCTGGCATTGTTGAATATGCTTACCAGAGATTAAAGAATTTTGAAAGGCTTTCGTTTTGTATCTTGTCATGGACAATATTGATAAGTTTTTGAAGGTGCTGGGGATTGCAGAAATATAAAATGATGCTATGGGTCAGTTTAACAATGCCCATATGTGAGTGCAGAAGTTCATGGGCTTACAGAGATTGCTGATAGGCTTGTACTTAACAGTTAGGTGACAATCTACCCACTCTGCCATCTGGAAAGAAATCATCAGTTATTGTGCCTTCTCCATCAATTTGTTCCAATGGTGAATGACTGTTATTGAGGGTTACCGAAGGCCTTTTTGAGGGTGGGTTGGATAATGCAGGGGGTGCAGTCGATGAAGAAGAGGATGAAGGAGCGGCAGCCAATAGGGGTTAAGACCTTGACACTTCTGGTGGGTTGGATAATGCAGGGGGTGCAGTCCATGAAGAGGATGAAGGAGCTGCAGACCTTGACATTTCTGGAGTTGAAAAACAAAATGGCGAGGTTGTAGTGATTGATGATAGAGAAGTGAGAGGAGACAATGAAGATGAGGTAGGATGGGATTTAAAAGATTTGAAGCTACCTGCAGATGCCTAAGCTGTGAATGTTGCAGCTACAACTCATAATGTCATTAGTTACGCCATCACCTTGTATGCCAGTAATTCAAATCTGGATACAGAAAATCCTTTCTCGCAGGTGAGAATGCAGCTGCCCATAACATTAATATGGCGATGCAGCTCTCAACAACTTGGTATTAAGAATTTCACTCCATTAAAAGTTAAAACCTTTGTTTTTGGATCTTTACATGGGCAGCCATACCTTCCTGCATTTGTTTCTTCTCTGTGGTCTTCTTAGCAATAGAGGGAGGCTGGAGTGAGACTGCTAGCTCAAATGTCAGAGGTCCATGAGTTTTGGTATTTAAACTTTTTTTTATTAGATGAGAAACTTAGACTAGCTTACAAAGCCACAGCAGATGGGAAGTTTAGTGAAATTTCTTACCATCTTGCACACAATTCCAGTTATTGATGTAGATTCCGTTTAGGAAGTTGAGAAGGTGAAGAAATTGATTGGAATTGCTAAAGAATGTGTTCTGGGTCTTCAAATGGAGGTCAAGAGGAAGTTAAGGATCATACTGTCGAACAGCAAGAGCTTGCAGCCTATTTTACTCATTGCAACCTTCAAAAAGTCCATTTGAGGTTGGCTTTGCCGAATGCCGTAGGTGTTTGCCAGGGAACTTGTACAGCTGCTAACTTGGTTTGATAACTGCTGGCAAATGAGCCTGCTGCAAACCATGCAACAAAGGCACAAGAAGTTCTGCAGGCATGTGGGAGGCAGTTGCAGGATGCTAAAAACACTGAATTATGACTTCAGAAATCTTTTTGTTGTTTTTGCAGCAACTTTTGCACCTGTATACTGTGGTCAGAAGTATGTGTCCTTTCCATATTGTGCACCACACTTTATTCCAATCAGAAAGGGAAATCTATGTGCTATATGTGAGCTTGCAGTTGTGTTTTGGGTCTTCAGATGCAGGTCAAGGGAAAGGAAGTTAAGGATGATACTGTTCAACAGAAAGAGCTCGCAGTTTATTTTAGTCATAGCAACCTTCAAAAATTCCATTTGAGGTTGGCTTTGCTGAATACCATGGGTGTTTGTTATAAAGGAGGGAGCTTCAGTACAGCAGCTAACTTTGCTTGATGACTATTGGAAAGTGAACCCCTGCAAACCATTCAACAAAGGTACAAGTTCTGCAGGCATGCGAGAAGCAGCTGCAGGATGACAAAAAACTGAATTATGACTTTGACTTCAGAAAGCCTTTTGTTGGTGGTGCAGCAACTTTTACACCTATATACCATGGTCAGTCAGAAGGATGTGTCCTGTCCATATTGTACAGCATGCTTTGTTCCAGTCATACAAGGAAATCTCTGCCCTATATGTGAGCTTGCCATTGTGGGTTCCAATGCTTCTGGGTGCTGAATGTGCATCTTTATTTCAAGAAATTTCATCACCCATGCATATTTCCATATCAGTATTGCACTCTACCTTTGAGAACCATGTTGAGAGATATGGCAGGACAATCACTAAAAAGTCTTGGACAAACTTGAGGGTCTTCTTAAGAGATTGGAGGAGGCTGTTTAGTGATCACTGAAATGACAGTAGAAGTAAAACTTTCCATGTTTTTTCATTGTTTACAATTTGAAATTTCAGCCTGTGTTTTTGCTTCCCTTTCTCAGTCTCAGACAATGAAAAGTGCCAGTAATTTAGCTTTAGGTCTGGAGAATTTTTGATAGACCCCCCTGGGTGTTAATCCTATCTTTATCGTGCAAGTGTTCTATTGGTTTGTCTGAGTAGAAACAGGCACTAGGGTCTTATTATTCAACATCAGAAAGCAATGTAATTGTTTGAATGCTTTTTCATATGTAGGCCCTGTCCAAATTGGAACTGCTCAAATTGCCCTGTTGGACTGGGCATGGTATTGAACCAGCCTGCTGACCAGACCGGTACCTAACCAGTACAAACTGGCCCTAACTGACTGGACAGGAGACTTAAATTTTTATGAAATTTCTGAATGAATTTTCTTGTACATGCATAACAGACTTAGGTTTATTATTTTGATGATGACTATAAATGCACAGTAAACAGTTGTGAAGTTTTCTTAATGCACGGAATTCACAATCCTCTCTTAATTATGACTCGAGAGTCAAAATTTATATCTATGAAGTTGTTATGTCTTCGAATGAAAACTATTGACAAAATGCTTAAAAGAATTGGTTTGCATCTACATAACAGCATTCATGTCTGTACTTGTATGTTGGTCATAGTGCTTTAGATTTGAGTTGCTATCTTTGTTTACACAAGTGTTCTAAGTTCAGAACATAACCATCACTTTTACACCAAAAAGACTTGGAAATTTTACAGCCAGCTGTTTGTGCTACATGCACTTGAAAAGGTGTCATTTATTTGCTGAAACCAAGGCATCTTTTAATGCAATTGTCTCACAAGGAAATTTATGTCACAATTTAGATTTGCATTATTTGTATATTTATCTGTTTATATGCTGAAAATTTAGTAGTGGGGTATACTGTAATACTGTATTCACGCTGCCTGGTAAACTTACACCCAATTTGAACCCAAAATAACTATTTTCTGAATGCATACAAGTGGTCTGAGTTTTCCTTCAGGACAGCCACAAGGACAAGTGTGTTTCCATATTAAATCTTAAAGTGATTTTTTCGTTAAAAACTAATCGTTTTATGTATTTTTTTCAACTCTGGTTCATTGATTCTGTTTCCTGTTTGAAACCCAGTTAGATAGCTGGCCAGTTCAAAGCCCAGTTCCTGTTTTTAAGACCATACTTCAATCCCATGCAATTTTTAAGATCTCTGTCCATTAATATTTAACTGTTTTAATTGCATAGCTGGTTTTCAAATGGTGTTTTGGACAAGAGAATATTAATGGCAATATAGGAAACTCTGATAGAATGTAATGACTGAACAATGTGCTAGGAGCAGAAGTTCAGTGAAATGCTGATTAATGGGTTTGAAAATATGATAGGAAAATAGAAACACATGGAGGATGATGAAAAAAAGTGAGTGGTGTGTTAAATGTTGTTAATTAGCACTTTTGTTATTGACATGGATATGTTGGCATATTTGGATGCTGTAATATTGAATGGAGAAGACTACATTATTTTACAAATTTCTGAGCTGGTTGGTGGAGAAGTGATGATTAGATTAATTGAAAAACAAAACAATGTGTGAGGAATAGTTAAGTGAAGTACTGACATTAATGGGTTTGAGAATACATTAGGAAAATTCAAATGCATGGAGGATGATGAACAAACTTGGACTGGTGTTTAATATGTTGTGAACTGCAATTTTTGTTGTTTTCCTTTGCATGCCAACTTTTTGTCTTTAAAATGCTGAATATTCTCTAGCAATGGAAGAGAATATGAAATTTCAATTCCTCCAAAGTGAGATTTACCACATAAAATCAGAAATTTCAGTGCTTGGATTAATATGCCCTGGATCACCATTCTGGACAAGAGATGATTAATGTCAAAAGGTTATTAAGGAACAATGTAGGAAGAGAAGTCTAATGAAGCACTGATATTAGTGTTTTTAAAAAAATGACAGGAAAATGCAGATGCATGGAGGATGATGAACCAAGTTAGGAGTGGCATGTAATATGTTATTCAACTACTACTTTTGTTATTGACATGAATGATGGGGCACTCAACATTTTATGGCTAATGGTAATAATGATTTAATGTGTTGCAGAATACCAAATGTTGACTCTCACTGTTGCAGTGATTAAAGTACAGTGTTACAGAAACCAAATTGAATTCGATCGAAGGTAACTTTTTTGCTGCATTCTTGTTGGTTTCTCTATATGTTGGTAGAATCACAGGGAGGGTAACCAATATGAAATGATGTGCATTGGTATTGAAACAATAATTGGCCTTAACTGGCCAGTGTTGGTGATGGTGCAAGTAATTACAAAGTCGGGCAGATTGACCTGAAAGAAATAGGTGAAGATTACTTGTTTGATTATGATTTCAATGTGTGGTTGGCTTTTAAAAATCATAACAAGGTAATGATGTTAAGCAGAAACAACAGTTGGTGGCTTGAAGTAGATGGGATGTGTCATACTGGGAGTAGCAATTTGATCAAATATATTCCAAACTTTTTCAATGACACCAGATAGGGATGTTACAGACTAGAACGTACATGCAGTGATAGTTTGTCGCCTAAATTGTTTAAGTCAATTTATAGCAATTCTGATATTTATCTTGCTTCACCCAAAGCTCCTTATCCTGTGGAGCTTGTCCAAGAAAATCTTTATCAGTTTTCTGAGATTTTAATGTTGCATTTTCTGTCTTACTATATGCTTAGACTTAAAATCAAATTTCATATTAGCTTTTTGTCTATAAACTGTCGAAGATACTCTGGAATTTAATATGGAAATGAGATTCCCTACATAAAAGAGGAAAATTTAGTGCTTTAATTAATATACTCTAGTTCACCTTTTGCAACAAGTGACGATTAATGGCAAAATACCTCAATTCTGATGGAAGGTAACGAGGGAACAGTGTGAGGAGCAGAAGTTCAGTGAAGCACTGATATTAATTGGTTTGATATGAAGATGCAAACACATGGAGAATGATGAACAAACTTAGGAGTAGTGTGTAATATGTTAACTACAACTATTGTTATTGTTGTTGTTGTAACACTAATTTCCCTGTCAAATTTGCTGGCTCTTCACAGTTCAGTTTGCTTTCCATTACCCCATCATTTATGAAGATTGTTAAGATGGCTGGTGAAAGCCGGGCAGCTGGTTTAACAGGTGGCAGCAACAGGTTATTTGTAAGCAATGGATTCTTCTATCATTTGGATTCGATTGCAGAAGATGACATCAATGATGTCGGGTACGTGGAAGTACTAATCATTTGCATTGGGTGCAATGATGAGGCTGAGCATATTTACTGCATTCAAACAACTACTTGAGGCCGTTCCTACGGAGGATTGGTTTTGTGAAGGGTCTAAGTTGAAACAAAAGGAAAGAAATCAGGAAAAATTAGAAGCTCTCACAAAGTCCCGGACTGTATCTTCTTCTGGCTAGGTACAGTGGAATAACACTTGAAATGATGCCCACTGTTACAACCATCATTCAGGATATTTAGGAAGAATTTCTGAACCTGGTTTCCAGAGAAACTGTTCTTGTTGGGCACTCATTAAGAGTGACTTTTTAGCTTTGAAGGTTATCCACAATGTCGTAATAGATACAGCCCTCTTGTACAAACATTCTCGTGGCACAAAATTTAAGACGACTTCACAAATCATTGCAAAAAAGTTTTTGAACAGAGAGGTTCAACAGTCTGAAAATGTTCAGAATATTGTTGAAGTTGCAAGAGCTGCAATGGATCTAGTGTTACTGAAGATTCAGAATGGGCCAACATTTGGAAATCCTCGTTTATCATAAAAAATAGTTTCATTGTTGAGTGGTCACAGGGGAGATGTGCACTTATTGATGGCCAGCTGAATTAATGAGCTGCATCAGCTGCATCCTTTTTAAAGTAATCCCAAGGGGTTTTATGTGTAAATTATTGGATTCACCTCTTGTTTATGCAGAGCCATGTTTTCTTCACTTTCCTGTGTGAAGCTTCTTTAAATGCCATCTCTGTTCTTGCTTTATCAAAGTAATTTGCAATTGGTTTGCAGGTTTTGAAGGCAGCAATTTGGTACTGCTCCCACTGCTATATACATATCTTCAACATATAACTGCAAATTACTTTTAGGCGTATTTATTAGCTGAATTCACAGATATACTCAGCTCTGGCATTTCAAGCTGGATTCACTTATTAATGCCCAGCAGTTCAATTTTCATCATCTCAGGCTTGCAGAGATTTCTATCTAACTGTTAGGCCCAGAATAAACTGTTATATTTTTTTCTTCCATCTTCCATAATTAGCTTTTGTGCTCTCTGCTGAACGAGACCCCATGCTCAATGGAAAGGTTTATGGTCTTTTATTCCTGTGTGCTACCATTTATTCTCAACCCTGTTTTCTTGTTCTTATGACTTTAGATATGGCACCTCGAGCTTAATGATGTGAGCTTCTGCTGTGGTGACAATAGGTAGATAGTTCATTGAGGTAGTGTTAAAATTGGCAACTAAGGCCATCTTCCACCTTAGGACAACTCATATGATAGAGATGATTATTGCATTGGATTCATTTTTTCGAGAGGTAAAATTTTAATATAAAGATCCTCTCATTCTGACAAGCAGAAATGAGATTTTGAATTTATTCATTCTCATGGACAAATTGTCAAGGTCGGCCTCAGTGAAATGTAGGCTCATGAAACCCAATGGATGTGTCTCCTCACCCTCTACGAATTGTATAAATAAGAGTGACCCTTCTCTCATTTGGACGTGACTCATCTCACCACATCATCTTCTCTTCCCTGCCTTGATTGGTTCGTACAACTTGGAGGCTCTCTTCTTCGCATGTGTGGAAGGAAGAAAGATCTCTGGACTGATTTTGGAGGCTGAAAATTTCTGGATTAAGGCATGCATTGACCAGCGTTGACTTGGAGTATTTGATCAATGTTGACTTCTGTTTTAGAGGCAGAATTTTGACTTTTGCAAGCTGCATTCTTTGGAATGGATTTTGAGGTGATTGAGGACTATATGACTATTGTGTTGACTTTTTGGTTTGACCACAGAATTACAACATACATTGATTGGGTTGATCGAGCAGGTTTTGGGTTGACTTTGACTTTCTTGGCCGTCCAAATTTTGTTGTTGACCGTGCTAGTTGGAGGTCGTTTGGGGCAACTTTGACCATTGTTGACTTTCTGGTTAGTGCTGCATTGACTGCTGACTTGACACTGTTTTGGGCATGTATTTATGATATTTGTACTCGCTCTCTGCTGAACTATTGAAGAATAATAAGAAGATTTGATCAAAGGGTTTACCCACTTTGGGGTTCGTCCTTGGCATCCGCTACATCTTGTGTCCTCTTGTCTTCTGCGTATGTTTTTATGTTTTATCTGCATTTATTGTCAATGTGTATATGTTAATGTGATTGCTACTGAAGATAATTTGAAATTGTCATTAGTTTAATAAGGGACATTAAAGTAAATTGTGCTAAAGCATAGAATATTTCATTGTTATTTAAAATTAACATGGGATTAGAGCTCAGGTGAAGACAAAGCCCAAGCTAGAGTGAGGAAAAACGATCACTAAGGGAAGTTGTTGGACAAGAACTTGGAACTAGTCCCAATGACGACTACATCTTACTTGAGATCCGAGGACAAGCTTAAAGACAAATCCAACTATCATGCATGGAAGATGTCTCTAGATTTGACTTTGGAAGAAAATGATGCCATGGACTATGTCAAAGGAAGAGTAGTGGAGCCTCCTTCAAATGCATCCGTTGTTGCACAAACAAAGTACAAGAAAGGTGAGGTTAAAGTTAAGAAAATGATTGTTGATTCTATTCACAAGCCTTTGGTTGCCTATATTTTTGATTTGGAAACATCTAAGGAGATGTATGACAAGTTGGTTGGGATGTTCAAAGTAAATAATGCGAATCAAGTACTCTTTCTTAAGAAGAAGTTGAAAGACATCAAGATGGATAGAGGAGAATCCATTCAATCCTACATGGTGATTACGGTAATCAAGAATGATCTCCTATCTATTGGATAAGTTATTGGTGATAGGGAGCTCACTCTTATTGCACTTGGAGGCCTTACAAGAGAATGTGATGTGTTTAACACTATTCCATCCTCAAAAATGACAGGATTCCGGGATTTGATGAATTATTGACTAGATGCACATAATAAGAAATAAGGATGATGGAAAGAGACAAACCCTCAAATGGAAACAATCCTACTACCTTCTCTGCTCATGCTAAAAGGAAGAACAACGCTGGTCCAAGAAGGCAAGGTCAAGGGTTTAAGCCGAGATTCAAAGAAGGAAGAAAAGGGAGATGCTTCAATTGCAACAAGTTTGGCCACTTCGCTAGAGAGTGTTTTTCACAAGAAGGATACTCGAAGAGATGATGACAACAATAACAACAATTTCAAAGGCAATGAAAATCAAAGGAACAAAATGTTCAACAACAAAGGAAAGAGGAATGCTCCCACTGCTCGAAATGGAAATGGTTGTCCTCCTAAGAAGTCTAGAAACTCCAGGTATGAAGAAGTTAATGTTGTAAAGAAAAAATAATTTTATCTTATTTTTGCTGTCACCACCTCCTCTCCTGCGGATACATTGGATAATTGGTTGATCGATAGTGGTGCCTCAAGGCACTTCACTGGGTACAAAGAAGCTCTCTCAAACTTGATTGAAAAGAAGACAAATATGAAGATTATACTTGGGGATAATGCCATTTATCATGTGAAAGGAATTGAGACTGTTACTCTTCACTTAAATCAAGGTCAAACCCTTCATTTACAAGAAGTGTTGTGTGTACCTGATCTGAAAAAGAACTTGGTCTCTATTTCTACGATGGAAGATAAAGGTTTCAAGGTGACATTCATTGATGGGAAGGTTTGTGTTTGGAAAAAGAACCTAAGAGATGCATTCACTCTTAGATTTAGGGTTGAAGGTCTCTATCAAGTTGGAGGAAGTCCATTGGGATCCATGACTTGTGATACTTCTCCTCAATTTGAATTATGGCACCAAAGATTCGCTTATCTTCATTACAAAGCCTTGATGTAAGGAAGACGGTCACATGTATCCCTGAATTCAACTTGGGTTATGAAGGTTTTTGTTAGGATTGTGTAATTGGAAAACATACAAGGGGACCATTCCTCTCATGTCAAAGTCAAACTACCGATGTTCTTTAATTGGTCTATTCTGATTTATCATGTATGTTGCCCGTGACATCTTTGGGTGGATATTTGTACTATGCAATTTTTGTGGATGACTTCTCTCGCAAAACATTGATCTATTTCTTGAAGAAGGATGAAGTGTTCAAATAGTTCCGCTCTTTCAAAGCCTTGGGTGATAATCAAACAGGGAAGAAGATCAAAATATTGAGGATCGATAATGGCACTGAATATGAGTCAAATGAATTCAGTGACTATTGTAGAGAAGTTGGCATTAAGAGGGAGACCACTAATACATATACTCATGAACACAATGGTGTTGCTAAAAGGAAGAATCGAACTATCATAGAAGCCATTCGTGTCATGCTTCATGACCAAGGTCTATTGAAGTTCTTATGGGGAGACGCTGCCAACACCGTTGTGTATGTTCAAAATTGATGCTCACATCAAGCATTGGACTTCAAGACACCCAAAGAAGTTTTCATTGGTAAGAAACTTGATGTTTCTCATTTTGGAATTTTTGGTTGTCTCGTATATTTTCATGTGTCGAAAGAGAAAAGAAACAAGCTAGATGTATCTGGGAAGAAATGAATGTTTGTGGGCTATAGTGAAACTTCGAAGGCATATAGAATCTGTGTGCCTGGTCAAAGGGAAGTGGAAATAAGTCATGATTTTACTTTCAATGAAGATTCTGCTTTTAGGAAAGTTTGAGATCTTCCTATCCCTAGGAAGGACAATGATGATGATGATGCAGGAAAGCAGGATGAATCTTCGTCTGATGACCTGATGCCCGATGTGGAAGGTTCGGTGGATCCCATTGATCCACCTCCTTGTGATCCCTCTACTTCAAGAAAAAGACCTTTGTGGCTTAAAGATACTCTTGAAGATGATGAGAAACACATTACACCGAGGGGGACATTTCGTGAAAGCAAGAAGTCGAACAGGTACCAAGGGTACTTCGCTGCCATGAGTACCATTGTACAATCTGAGCTTTGTACATTCGAAGAAATTGTGAAACACCAAGTTTGGAAGGATGTGATGAACGAGGAATATGATTCAATCATGAAGAATGATGTCTGGGATGTGGTTCCTAGACCCAAGGACAAGTCAATGGTCAGTTCAAAATGGTTCTACAAGATCAAACATGGAGCTGAAGGGAGTGTTGAAAAGTTCAAGGCCATATTCGTTGTTCGAGGCTTCTCTCGAAAGGAAGGAGTAGACTATGATGAGATATTTGCACCGGTTGCCCGATATATCACCATTCGTTCGATTATAGCCCTTGCTGCGTTGCAAGGTTGGAGCCTACACTAGATAGATGTCAATGCTGCTTTCTTGCATGGCTCGCTTAAAGAAAAAGTATATGTAGAACAACTCGAGGGGTTCAAAGTTCAAGATCATAAGTCACATGTATGCAGGTTGAAGAAAGCCCCTAGGGCATGGTATGAGAGGATTGATATCTATCTTATGAAACTGGGATTTACAAGGAGGGATGTTGACCCGAACCTATACTTCAAGGTTGAAAAGGATAGGCCTTTCATTCTAACAGGTGATGACTCTCTCATTCATCAATGTAAGAGGGAGTTGGCTTCCGAATTCGAGATGAAGGACTTAAGACTGATGCAGTACTTCCTAGGACTGGAGGTCTGGAAAAATCTAAGTGAGATTTTTCTTTCTCAAGGAAATACATTGTGAAGTTACTTGAGAGATGTGGGATGATGAATTGCAAGTTCGTATCTACTTCGATGGAACTCAACTTCAAGAAGTTGTGTTGAAGTGTCGCTGGGCCAAGATTAGTGAACCCTTCCTAGTATCGTCAACTTGTGGGGGCCCTGATGTTCTTGGTGAACTCTCGTCCTGACATATGCTTTGTTGTGAACACGTTGAGTCAATTTATGGTCGAGCCTCATCACATTCATTGGATTGCTGCTAAGAATCTCTTGAGGTATCTCCAGGGCACAATCTACTATGCACTGAGATATACTGTCGAGAACTTGAGGCTACATGGATATTTAGATGTTGACTAGGCTGGTAGTGTGGTGGATCGTAAGAGCACGTTTGGGTGTTGCTTCTCTTTGGAGTCTGCTTCAGTGTCTTGGATGAGTAGGAAGCAAAAATCGGTTACATTAAGCATTGCTGAGGCCGCATACATTGCTACGAGTATGGCCTGTTGTGAAGCAGTTTGGTTGAGAAGCTTTTCAGTGAGCTATTTGAGCACATGCTAGATACCACCGTGATCTTCTGCGACAACAAGAGTGAGATTCGTCTATCATAGAATCTCGTGTTCTACGACCACTCCAAGCACATTGATATTAGGTACCACTTTATCCGAGATATGGGACAATGGGGAGCAGTTAGGCTCCAACATACTAGAATAGGTGAGTAGGTTGCTGAAATTCTCACGAAGCCTTTGGGGAAGGTCAAATTCTTAACCTTTCGAGAGAGACTTGGAGTTGTGGGATGACCCTCCTGTGAGGGTCCCGTATGAGTTGAACACAAAGCTCTGGGAGCTCCTAGGGGCTTGGGGTACTTCTTGGAGTTAGCTATGAGCAACCATAGGGTGAGTGGTTCACCTTCCCCTAGTGGTGCGCTGGATATAGGGTGAGTGGTTCACCTTCCCCTACTCGGACACATGCATGTAGGGTGAGTGGTTCACCTTCCCCTACTATTGACATATGCATAGAATGAGTGGTTCACCTTCTCCTATGGCATATGAGCAAGATGAGTGGTTCACCTTCTCCTATTGATGCCCCGACACACATCCTACCCATAGAGTCCGGGACTCATGGGAAGTATTTCTCATCTGGCCGATGAGTTGGGAAAAGATGGTTAGGGACCATAGTACTACTGATGGATGCATCATGTACTGCCGTACTCCCTATGACTAGGATGTATGGTGTTCAACAACTTGATTTGGTATCAAGGACTGACTTTTGTCAATGGAGAGTGGTATGATCTTATGACTCACTTTCGATGACTTTTGCTTCATTATTGTTTCATGGTTTAGCAAAACAAAGCAGGGCAGTGATGATAGAGATGGTACAAGATGACAAGTTGGCATGATGATGTTAGATGGATTGACAGGTGGAATTTTCTCTAGTTGAGAGGGAGTGTTAAAATTGGCAACTAGGGCCATATTCCACCTTAGGACAACTCATATGATGAAGATGATTATTGCATTTGGTTCCTTTTTTTGAGAGGTATAATTTTGATATAAAGATCATCTCATTCTGACAAGCAAAAATGAGATTTTGAATTTATTCATTCTCATGGATAAATTGTCAAGGTTGGCCTCAGTCAAATGTAGGCTTACGAAGCCCAATGTATGTGTCTCCTCACCCTCTATGAATTGTATAAATAAGAGCGACCCTTCTCTCATTTGGACATCACTCATTTCACATCATCTTCTCTCTCCTGTTTTGATTGGTTCGTACAACTTGGAGGCTCTCTTCTTCACACGTGTGGAAGGAAGGAAGATTTTTGGAATGATTTTGGAGGCCAAAAATTTCAGGATTAGGGCATGCGTTGACCAACGTTGACTTGGAGTATTTGACCAATGTTGACTTCTGTTTTGGGGGCAAAATTTTGATTTTTGCAGGTCGCATTCTTTGGTATGAATTTTGAGGTGATTGCAGACTATTTGCGTGAGTTGACCACTGTGTTGACTCTTTGGTTTGACTGCAAAATTACAACAGGCATTCACTGGATTGACTGAGCATGTTTTGGGTTGACTTTGACTCCCTTGGCAGGCCACATTTTTTTGCTGTTGACCGAGTTGGTTGGAGGTCATTTTTGGGCAGCTTTGACCACCATTGACTCTCTGGTTAGGTTTGCATTCACTGTTGATTTGGCAGATTTGTTTTGGGCATGTATTTCTGATATTTGTACTCTCTCTCTTTGCTGAACTATTGAAGAATAATAAGAAGATTTGATCAAAGGGTTTCCCCACATTAGGGTTTGTCTTTGGAATCCACCACATCTTATGTCCTCTTGTCTTGGCTTGTCTTTTGCATATGTTTTTATGTTCTAACTGCATTCACTGTCAATGTGTATAAGTTAATGTGATTGCTACTGAAGATAATTTGAAATTTTCATTGGGCTAATAAGGAACATTGAAGTAAATTGTGCTAAAGCATAGAACATTCCATTATGATCTAAAATTAACAGGTATCTTGCTTTGATCCAACAGGCATCTTTAGACCAAAAATAGGTTTGCAGAGGCATTGGCATAGTTGCCTAGCAAGGGACATCTCAAGGAACAACATTGTGAATGATATTAGATGCAAAAACTAGTGTTTGGTTTGCACCAAACATCATAGTAAATAATAATAGTGATTGAGTAGATTAGTTAAGAGGCTGGAACTGAACTCAAAGATGGGATCTTGAATGTAGAAACACTATGGCAATCATTATTAGTGTATCACGTAATTGGTATAACTGCCTAGTAAGGGACATCTCAAGGAACAACATTGTGAATGATATTAGATGCAGAAACTAGTGTTTGGTTTGCACCGAACATCATGGTAAATAATAATAATGATTGAGTAGATTAGTTAATACACTGGAACTGAACTCAAAGATGGGATCTTGAATGTAGAAACACTATGGCAATCATTATTAGTGTATCACAGAATGTTGAGTATAGATTCCCATTGTTGCAATTGTTAAAAGTGTGCAACAATGTTGGCACTCCCAACCTTGTACGGTAAGTAGTGATAATGATTAAGATCAGATTAGAGGATGGGTTGCAATTTAACTTGTAATGCATTTAATAACAAGGTAAGAAGTAACCGAAAATAAATATGTGAAGATCGCTTGTCTAGTGGGATAAAAAAATCATTACAAGTAATAATGCTATCCAAAAACAATCATGGGTGGCTAAATGGGTCATGCTTGGAATAACAATTTCATTAATAAAAACTAGGCAATTATAAATGGTTCTAGCTATTCATGGTACATGCTATAGACAATATGGATGTAGTGAATAGGTTATGGCTTAAATTGCTAATGTTAAATTATGATCTTGATATTTGTATCTTGCTTTGTCAAAAACCCTTAAAACAGTGAATTGTGTCCAACGAAAGCCTCATTGAAAGATTTACTTTTTGGTTGCTTTGTGTGAGGGTTTAATGCTGAATTAATTGCCTTACCATTTGCCCTGACACTCAAATTACTTTATAACAATAGAAAGATATTAGGAAATCTCAATAACTACAAAATGAGATTTGCTACATAAAATACCAAAATTAAGCTGAATTGTTATACTCCTAGTTCACGCTTACATGTAAGCAATGCACACTATAATAGGTGTAACCAATTGATTTCAATACAAATACAATTAATATTAAAGAGGAGAGATATTGGTAGTTTGGAAATGAATGGTTATGGAATGTGTCTACGTGTAATACAAAAAGAAACACAACCATCAATATAATTTGAGGCATGAATTCTACTTGCTCCATGCAATTAGTCTCATTCTCCTTTATGTTGGGAAATGAGAACGCCCAAAAGGTCGATTCCAAAACTTTGATAGTGTTACTCCAAGAATAAAAGGAACAATTACTAGTTGTAGAAGGTTACATGACTATGGTTATTCTTTTTGAAGATTTTATTTTGTAACGGAGTGAAATTGCTCAATAAAAAGAGGAACCTTCAATGCAAAATTCTTTATTGAATTATTAGACTTGTTGATGTTGGGTATGTGTTATATTTTTTGCACGACTAGTTCCTCTGCAATACATTGCATTGGGTGAGGCAGACGGGTGATAGCCTTCTTGCACGGGGTTCAGGGCAACACAACCCACCCATGAGTTTGTGAATGGTTTTGTAGATCCGGTCAAATAAATTGTAGCTATGTTCTAATCCATGGTTAATGGATTGGAGGTTTTATGAATGCTTCAACATGTATTATTGTAACATTGAAAGGAATATAATGAAAAATTGGTTTTCCTTTTGTGTTCCAGGAGAAAAATATGTGTATATTTTTTGTTTTTGCTATGTGTGTGTGTGTGTATATATATATATATATATTAAGAATTCATTTGCATGTATCATCTGTATAGGGTTAAAACCTACAATTGAATTAGCTTTCTACCTTATAAAGTTGAGACAAATGATAAATTTTTCTCATTCTCAAATTTGGAGTAGGTGATTGTGTAAAAAGCTAGAAATTATATAATGTTGAGGTGGAAATTAGCAATGGAACATTAAATGGTGTTTGGTTTTGTTTTGTAAACTAAATAAGCGTTTGTTAGAGTGTGTTGCAAAAGGTCTTTAAGGTTGCTAAAAACATTTCTACTTCATTGGGCACTTGTTATAATCCCTTTTTATAATACATTATGTTGGTGTTGCAACTTGATTTTATTTATTTAGGTTCTTTTATAAATTTCCAAGGAAATAATCGGGCATAACCACTTGAAGGGATCACTTCCCATTGGCTTATTAGAATAGTGCAACCTCGAGGGTGTCAAGGAGAATTGACCACATGACCTCTTATTAATGAGATGTTTTTTAGCAATGGGAACTCGACCAATTGAGCTAACCCTTGGGGCTATTAGTGTTTTGTGATGCTCTCACTGTTTCTAATTTGAGAGTGGGGAAGACATGCTGTAGAAACAATTACAAGATGATGTTAGGTATATCCAATTGATTTTAATAACATTTTCTCACTTTAGTACTAAGATCACATATAAATGTATATATGCTTTGTCGATCCCTTTAATTATTGTATACATTTTTAAATAAAATTTGTGTACTCACGATTACACATCTTTCTTTCTTTTGAGATTTCATTTCACATTAATATAATGACCTCCTAGAAATTGTGAAATACCATAGATGACACACTTGATGTAACCCTCTTTTTATAATCATTAGGTTAGTGGTGTGTTTTTATCCCATGAACATTGCAAAAATAATGACTTGCCAATCGATCTTAATCAAAGTTGCACATGCTTAGCATGTTTAAAGCTAACGTGATCCATCAAACTCAAAATGTGTTATTTTAAAACTCAATTGCTTCATTTATTAGTCCTTGTCGTCAGATGGCAAGGGACTATAGTAATCGAAATTTTATTAAGCATTAGTCTCTGCCGTTACTAACCTAAAGTTTTTCAGTATCTACATTCTATTGACCATTGAACAACCAATCAAAATGTTTGAATGTTTTTGAGAACCAATAAGATAAATTGCCATCTTATTTGGCCTCTTCCTGAGGCCAAGAGGCTATTCTTCAACTTTATACGTGATATTCTTTATAAATTTCATTAATACCTGCTAACTCTTTACATTTACTTTACGAACAACAAACTAATGCTACTGTTAGCTCTCCAGGAAACTCTCCTAGGTTGTAGCTCAGAGATGCCTGGCAACATATAATCTTCAATAGTGTTTTAGGAACTATTGGAATGGATGATGGTTGGGTTCAAGCCAGATAACCACTTCAACTCCGTTTTCACTCCAGACATGCATGAACACCCTCAGCCTACAAGGCTTTGGACCACTAATGCTCAATAGTTTGCAGATTAAGTGAATGTATGGAGAATAATAACCACACCAACATATGCATACATAAACATATGATGGCCAGCTGCAGCAAGTAACTGAAGCTTGCTAATCTAATATACCAACGCAGAAATAAGATGACAACTATCTAGCGTTAGCAAACAAAGAAACATGGATGACTTATTCAGTAACAGATCTAATTCACCAATGCAGAGATAAGATGACAGTTATCAAGCATGAGACATAGAAGGAATCATGAATAAAATCATCCAGGTGCAAGTTTAGAACAAAGAGGAGAATGGATGTTGAGCATGTAACAACAAAAGAAGCTTGTATTACTGAAAATGAAGATGAGACGTTGCAAGGGACATAATATCTATAGTGTCCAGAAGTTGAACCCAAAAACAACAACCCTGATTACATCTTGCTTTCGGCTATTTATGGTTTACTTTTACAATGATCCTTAGCCGTTGTGGGCTTAAGATGTCTTAATCGACCACCTACTGGCATTAACTGTCTGATTGTGTTCCAGGACGCAATTCCTTTTCCATCACAAAAAACATTAATCAATTCCGTACTGTGCTGCCCTGTTAGGTGGTCGGATGGATTATGGCAGCGGAACTCTATCACTGTTTAATTTTGTTTGCTGAGTCGTGCTGTGTCCTTCTTCCTTTGGCCATGCTTTCTGTTAATTCGGTTCAACAGTCAGACTGTCCCCAGCCTGACAGAGCCGACCATCTTCTCCTTCGGGTAACAGATAGGGAGTGGAGTATGGAGTGCATGGGTGGATGGACGTGTCGAATCAGACAGACAAAGAGGTGACAAAGTGGTGGAGAACGATTGGGGATGGCCGTGAACGAGAGTCGTCGGATCGGGGGAAATGCAGGGTGGAGATCGTGTGCAAGGGATTTGAGGTCGTGGCGGGAGTGGGACATGTCCGGACCGTTAGATCTTTGGTGGACAGATCAGACGGTTATCAGGTGGAAGAGGCACGCGGGTGATAACACTTGGGGGTGGTTTGGCTCGGGTGGTTATGGTTTTTATTGGAAGGGCATTGGGCGGTAAGTGGTAAATGTCAGAACTTGCCCGATTCCATTCAATGGACGACACGTATCAGCGGAGGAGAGAGAGAAACCGCGCTCATCAAGCGGGTACTTTTCACGCTAGTTGTCCGTGCGATATGAGTAAGAGCCGTTAGAAGCGGGGGTGATCTAACGACAGGGAAAGATCGAGCACGTTTCAGTGATCGGGTGAAATGCGGGCCGTCAGATCGGTGGGGAAAGGTCAACGACGAAGGACGTGGAGGTACGGGGTGTCTTCGGGAAATGCACAGATGGCACACATGGCAGAAAGGTGAGGTTTTGCAGGGGTTTTGGGTTAATTTGCTTAAGGCTAAGGAGAAAGAGGGTTTCGTCGGGATGTGAGGGTTAGGTTAGGAAACGAGCAGAGCGAAATGTGAGTGAAGTAAGTGAGAAAGTGGGGTAATAATCTGTGTGGGACTCTCTTTAAGGACAACAGCTTGAATGGAGAGCTCCCTATGGATTTCTTGGTGGTAACTCTGTCAGCCCACAATGCGAACTTTAGCTTGGAGTCCCAGTTTCGTTTGTTGTCTTCCAGCAGCTTTTTGATTATCCTTACCAGGCTTTTATTGGATGATTCTGCCAGGCCGTTGCCTTGAGGATATCATGAGGTAGAATGCATTAATTTAATGCCCATTGATTCACACATGTCCACCAATTTACTTGCTCTGAAAGCTGTTGCATTATCAGTAACTACCTTGGTTGGACATCCAAATCTAGTGAAAATATTCTCAATTAAGAACTTCATGACAAGCCTTTGGTGATCAACCTTCTTAGTGGGTATGGCCTCAATCCATTTGGTGAAATAGTTAGTGGCTACTAAGATCAACCGATGCCGGCCACTGGAATGTGGATTAATCTCCTCTACGAAATCTAAACCCCACTGCTGAAAGGGACCATTGGTGTGTATTGGCTTCAGGGGCAAGGATTTCAACTGTTGTCTTCCCGTAAAACTTTGGCATTTGTCACAAGACTTCACCAACGAAAACACATCAGAGAATAGAGTAGGCCAATAATACCCAACCCTTAAGATCTTGTGGGCTGTGGTTTTCCAATAGTGATGCCCTCCACAAATGCTGGAATGAAACTGATGCATGACTTCCACATATTGTTCCTTGTCTAGGCATCCAAAGAGGATTCCAGATGGGTCCCTCCAATAAAGTAGGTTCTTATTAATACAAAACTTGGCTACTTTGAGCTTGATGGTCCTAGCCTGACTTGAGCTAAGCCCTGGAGGGACCTCTAGTTTCAACAAGAAATGAGTTATATTGGAATACCACTCACAAGTAGTTAAATTCTCAGCCAATGATTGGTTCTGCCTTTGTTCTTCTGTCTGTTGAACATCTGAATCTGCACCTATGCAATTTATGTCCAGCAGACTGCAGTTCTCCTCAGCCATAAGACGGGCCAGGTCTTGGCCTTTGACCAGCTTGGTGGGCTTTAATTCTATGCTGAACTCTATGAGTTTTGCAATCCACTTGGCCCTTCTTCCATCAACATCCGGCTGTGTTAGGACATCCTTTACTGAAGTTGAAGGTACATAGGCAACCACTTTGGAGTGCAGAATGTAAATTCGGAATGCCTTTAAAGACTTTATGAGAGCGTAGGCCTGCTTTTCGATGATGTCATACCTTAATTCAACATCTCTCAAAGTCTTGCTGAAGAAGGCCACTAGATGTTCTATACCTTCATTATTTTTCTGCAGCAAGACTGTTGCAAGTGTATCATAGGAGGCAAAAGAGAAAATATAAAACTCCTTGGTGTAGTCTGGGCTAACTAAGGTGGGAGCTTCCATGATAACTCTTTTGATGGCTTCAAAAAATCTTCTTGCAGCGTCTGTCCATTTTAGCTCTGACCCCTTCTTTAACATGGAGGTGATGTGCTTCACTAGTTTTACGAAATTTGGAATGAAACTCCTCACAAAGTTAATCTTTCCCAGAAAATATTGAATGTCCTTTTTCGATCTTGGGATGGACAATGTCTGTATTTCTTGAACCCCTTCTGGATCAATCTTGACACCTACAGCAGAAACGATATGTCCTAAAAGTTTTCCTTCTTCTAGAGCAAACTGTGACTTCTTAGGATTTACTGAGATTCCAAACCTTCTACACTTAAGAAACACCTTCCTCAAATGCTGCAAATGATCCTTGTGATTGCTGGAGAAAACTGTTATGTCATCCAGGTAGATAAGGACAAACTTGTCCTTCTCTCCCACAAAGGCTATGTCCATGGCCTTATGAAAGGTAGCCCCAACATTCATCAGTCCAAAAGGCATCTTGGAGTACATGAAAGTGCCCCAAGGAGTAGTGAAGGTAGTCTTCTCTTGATCTTCTGGATGTACAACAACTTGGTTGTACCCTGAAAATCCATCAAAGAAAGACATGACTTTAGCCCCTGAAAATTTTTGGAGCAAATGTTCCATTTTGGGTAGGGGGTAGTTGTCTTTCTTAGAGCATTTGTTGAGATTTATGAAGTCGACACAAACCCTGATTTCTCCATTTTTATTCCTTACTACCACCAGGTTAGCTACCCACTTTGAGTATCTTAGGGGAACTATGATCTTGGCAACGAACAATTCCTTAATCTCCTTTTCAATCAAAGGTAGTAGTAGAGGGCTGGTGGGTCTCAACGTCTGTTTGAAAGGTATGGTGTCGTTCTTCAGAGGAATTTTATGTTGAATGATGTTTTTGTCATAAGTATTGAGGTCACTGTATTCCTAGGCAAAGACATCAACAATTTGCTTCATGAGGGCGCAATATTTAGAACTTTGGGCAGCAGACAAGTGGGGGGATAGATTTATGTACTTGGGATGATCTGGACTCCCTATATTGTGCCTTTGGATTGCAGATTCATTCTCTTTCTGGGCAGGCTTATAAGGTACATCATTATGATCGAACACCTTCTCTAGAGGCACCAACCCTTTGGGTATATGGTTGCTAGATATTTGTACAATACTGTCTCGGCCAATTTTATTTCTCAGCTGGAACTGCTGGCATTCCTCCACGGTTTCACTATCTTGATCAATTTTCATTTCAGAGAACTCATCAATGACTTGTAGAAACCTATTGACTTTATCATCATCCTCAAAAACTTTCCAGTACTTGACATTGTCGGGCAAGGATGGTCTATATTTCACTTGGATTTCATAAGTCAACTTATGAGGCAGAGGAGGGATAAAAGTGCTAGCAGACACAACAAGCGAGTCAGCCAGCTGATTTTTAGCCCTTGGGATGTATGAAATACTAAAAATATTGAATGAATCCTTGAGCTTCCATACCTCATCTCTGTATGCTTTTAGCCTGGGGTGCCTCGCCTGGAATGTTTGATTCACCTGTTGAATAACAAGGTTTGCATCTCCAAACACCTTCATATGTTTGATGCCCATTTCTTTAGTAGTGTTCAAGCCTATGATCAAAGCCTCGTACTCTGCTATATTATTTGTGACTTGAAAAGTCAGCTTGAAAGATGAATGTATGCATTCTTGTGTGGGAGATATTAGAACTACACCTGCTCCTGCTGTTTCCCTAGAGCAAGCTCCATCAAAGAACATGTCCCAAATTTGTGGACCTTCTTCCTCTGTGACCTTACAAACTGGTTTCCTGAGCTGCATGGAGGCCAACTGGGATTCTTCTATTTGGAGAATACAGGCTCCAGAGTCAGTATCAACAACATAGATGGGATGATTAGTGGGATGCTTCTCATCACTGATAATGTAGGGCTAACTGAGCTTCCCTGTATAATCTCCTACTTTCACCTCCAAAAACTGGAACGGTAGCATAGGACAGATCATTTTGTAACGTTCCACCCAATCTTTTTATCCATCCCCTGGAAAGAAGCATGCCAAACTTTGGGGGTACATCAACTACCACAATATCCATCATCATGCTCTTCATAGGCAGCTGAGACAGGGTGATGGATAGGTCTTTGATTAACCCCAAACATTTCATCTTTCTAGAATCAAAAGAATACAAATCATGATAAGGCCTGGTGCTGTCAAGGCCTAACTCATCCATGACAGCCTTTGGCGTTAGATTATGGTTGGCACTTGTGTCCAGTAGACAATTGTGAAGGGTTTTGTCATGAATAGTCAATGAGACACAGAATGATGGGGAATTGTCATCAGAAGGTTCAGTCATTGGGCTAAGCACAACTGCAGGTTTGTCATCTTGTAAATTCACATAGTCGTTTGATGCTTGTGTGGCCTTCAACTCAAGGGCTTCAAGGATGGGTCTCTTAAAGGCTTTATTCTTTACCAGTTCCATCAGAGGTATAGATATTTTCAGCTTCAGGATTTTTGATTCAAAACTGAAAGGAGAAGGGAACTTGTTAGGGCCTCTTACCTCTTGAGCTGGAGCTTTGAGAATGATGGGATCAACTACTGGTCGTTTTTTCTTGTTAGCTTGTTGTTCTGTAGGGACAACCGCTCTTTGGACAGGGGTTTCCTTGGCACTGTTCATCTTCGACCTCATATTGTATCTTCACTGATCTTCAGTTTGTAGAACAACCTCACCGTCCCACGCTTCGCTGGTCTAACCCTTGAGTAATGACTCTTCATAGGCAACCAAGGTTAAAAAGGAAGCACTGCCTTTGTCTTCCATGCAATGGATCTCATCATCTTCTTCAAACTACTCCTCTTCCATGACTACATTCTGGAAAAGGGTCTTCACTCTTTGGTCTTCATTTGCATCTTTGCTCCTTTGCATGATTTGCAACTGCTCATTTGCTCTTCTATATGGATTCAGATTTCTAGGAGCAAAAGTATTGGGAATTCTTCCTTTCATAGGGTGTCGCTCCACTTTTAATATGGAGATTTCAGAGGCTAGTGACTCTATCATATTGGTCATCTTATCCATCTTGGAGTCTGAAGATGAGGAAGGTTCACCCCTCTATCTCTTTTGGTCAACATGTCCCTTGAGTTTCTCTACAGCCATGTTGTTGGACTCTACTTCCAAGGCTGCATCCTGCATGTCAGCCAAAGAAGCACATCTTCTCTCCCTCAATAGTAGACAGAAGTCAGAATCAAAGGCATTGGCATAGGTGAGTTTGGCAGAGGTAGGGGTGGTTTTCACTTTAGCTGGTATCTTGCTGTACATGCAGTTAAACATTTTATTGAAATCAGAAAGTGACTTCCCATTTTCCCTTTTCAGGTTCCCAAACTCAGTATGATAGTAGTGCAAATCTTTCTTATCCCCCCAATGCTTTAGGAAAACATCATCTAAGGCCTCAATATTTGTTATAGATCTAGGGGTCAATTCTCTGAACCATTTTCTAGCCTCTCCATCTAGGCTTTGGACAAATACCCTCATCCACACATCATCTTCACTAATGTCTAGATTATCAGCATAGCTATAAAAGGACTCAAGACGTTCTTCAGTTGTAACTCCTTCAGTCCCAGTGAACTTAGGCATGTATTTATGATATTCTCTAGTAGGCATTGCATTCAAAGGAGTGGGCAACACCAGAGGCCCATATCTAGCAGCTATGATTCTTTCCATTTTGGTGAGTGCTTGCGGGCCTGCCATGGCTGTGGTGGATACAAGAGTATTGGCAGTCTGAATGATAGGGAGTTGAGGAGTGATTGACAAGGCTAAAGGAGTATGATGAATAAGAGGGGAGGTTTCCTTTGGGCGCAAAGCAAAAGGCGAACCTAAAGAATAAGGAGCTTTATGAATCTCTGAAAACTTTTCTTCACTGCTGGTGCTAGAGGCTATACTTTCAATATGTATTTGTTCTGTTACAAGCCCGCCTTGCAGAGATGTAGAATATTGTTTAGGCTTACTTGATCCTGATGCTCCTTTCTGTGATATCTTCCTTTCTTTGATGATCTTTTCAGGGTCAGGTATTGGGTCAGCTGGTGACTTCTGAGGATTTCTTCGAGTGTGCCTCACAAACTGAGCCAAAACTATGATGTGGAGTCGCTAAGAGGTTCGGCCTCCAGTAGAGTCGCTAGATAGATGATTACAACCAAAAATGTGTCCAGACTTTGTTTATCATCAGAGTTGGATCTGTGTCGTTTCCCAGGGACGCTGAGCTTCAATCTCCTTTCCCCGAAAATGACGCCAATATTAGCTCTCTAGGGAACTCTCCTAGGTTGTAGCTCAGAGATGCCTGGTAACATATAATCTTCAATAGTGTTCTACGAACTATTGGAATGGATGATGGTTGGGTTCAAGCGAGATAACCACTTCAACTTTGTTTTCACTCCAGACATACATGAATACCCTCAACCTACAAGGCTTTAGACCAATAATGCTCAATAGTTTGCAGATTAAGTGAATGTATGGAGAATACTAACCACACCAACAGATGCATACATAAACATATGATGGCCAGCTGCAACAAGTAACTGAAGCTTGCTAATCTAATCTACCAACGCAGAAATAAGATGACAGTTATCTAGCGTTAGCAAACAAAGAACATGGATGACTTATTCAGTAACAGATCTAATTCACCAATGCAGAGATTAGATGACAGTTATCAAGCATGAGACATAAAAGGAATCATGAATAAAATCATCTAGGTGCAAGTTTAGAACAGAGGGGAGAATGGACGTTGAGCATGTAAGAACAAAAGAAGCTTGTATTACTGAAAATGAAGATGAGACGCTGCAAGGGATAGAATATCTACATTGTCCAGAAGTTGAACCAAAAAACAACCCTAATTACATCTTGCTTTCGGCTATTTATAGTTTAATTTTACAATGATCCTTAGCCGTTGTGGGCTGAAGATGTCTTAGTCGACCACCTACTGGCATTAACTATTTGATTGCGTTCTAGGACGTAATTCCTTTTCCATCACGAAAACATTAATCAATTCTGGTACTGTGCTGCCCTGTTAGGTGGTCGGATGAATTATGGCAACGAAGCTCCATCACTGTTTAATTCTGTTTGCTAAGTCGTGCTATGTCCTTCTTTTGGCCATGCTTTCTGTTAATTCGGTTCAACAGTCAGATTGTCCCCAGGCTGACAGAGCTGACCATCTTCTCCTTCCGGTAACAGATAGGGAGTGGAGTATGGGGTGCATGGGTGGATGGACGTGTCGAATCGGACGGACAGAGAGGTGACAGAGTGGTAAGATTGGGGACGACTGTGAACGAGCGCTGTCGGATTGGGGGGAAATGCAGGGTGGAGATCGTATCCAGGGGATTTGAGGTCGTGGTGGGAGAGGGACATGTTCGGACCATTAGATCTTAGGTGGACAGATCAGAGGGTTATCAGGTGGAAGAGGCGCGTGGGTGATAACACCCGAGGGTGGTTTGGCTCGGGCGGTTATGGTTTTTATTGGAAGGGGATCGGGCGGTAAGTGGTAAATGTCAAAACTTGCTTGACTCCATTCAATGGACGACATGTAGTGGCGGAGGAGAGAGAGAAACCACCCTCATCGGGCGGGTACTTTTTGCGCTAGTTGTTCGTGCGATATGAGTAAGAGTTGTTAGATTTGATGGGGGGTGATTTAGTGGCGGGGAAAGATCAAGCACGTTTCAGTGATCAGGTGAAATGCAGGCCGTCAAATAGGCGGGGAAAGGTCAACCACAGAGGACGCCGAGATATGGGGTGTCCTCGGGAAATGCGCGGATGGCGCGCATGGCAGAAAGGTGAGGTTTTGCAAGGGTTTTGGGTTAATTTGCTTAAGGCTAAGGAGAAAGAGGGTTTCGTCGGGATGTGAGGGTTAGGTTAGGAAACGAGCAGAGCGAAATGTGAGCAGAGTAAGTGAGAAAGTGGGGTAATGGTCTGTGTGGGACCCTCTTGAAGGACAGCAAAGCAGGCCGGGTCTTTCCTTCAATCTTCAAAAATGGCAGCGCTGCATCTCAGCGCTAACAACTACCATTAGTTTGAAAATATTAAATGCTGCCATTTCAATGTTGCGAGGTACATAATGCAATATCAAAGTTACTTGATCGAATGCTGTGACACTGCCATCTGGTCTTGTGTAACACCTCGATCCTTTGTGACACCTCGGTGGCAAGCACATAGCCCACAACACATGCTACCAGATCACAAGGCAGTGAAGCCACAACACAAGCCGCCAGACCACATCTGGCCATGTGCATGTGCTACCTATGAACGGTGTCTTTGTTCCTATATAACTTTCAGGGAGTTTACTTTGCTAGATGATGAGTGTAGCAAATTCCCCTGGTACGGCCTTTTTATTCAATAGTCATGGCTCTATATCGCCAGCTCTATCCTGTCAAGATATTCGTGCGAAATTGGGCGGAGCCTGGAAGAGAATCCGGAAGATGGAAGTTGGAGTAGCCGGTCAAGATATTTGTGCAAAATTGGGCGGAGCCTGGAAGAGAATCCGGAAAATGAAAGTTGGAGTAACAGGAGATAGCGAGAAACCATCATTTCCCAGACGGGAATCCAACATAGAAGAGTTGGACAAGGGTTGGTCAAGTAGCATTTACAGAGGAAATACACTGCTTAAGAGCCAAAGAAAGATAGGGTCGAGCTTTCATTTACAGAGGCTGCCTTACTATTAGATTTTAGAGAATTACACTCCGTGCCAGTGTTTATTATTCGTTGTGCACCTCCGGTGCCTTCAATGAAAGACTATGTTGTGATGGGACTCTTCTCTACGAACCTTCTTTCTTAATTGCGACTATGACTCCCCCCATCCCCCCACCTTTTCCAACTAACTTGGTGCCTGCCTCCAGCTTTCATATGGAGGGAGCCCGGAAGAAGGCACGAGAGTGAACAAGTTTTGAATATGAAATGGGCACTATAATTATTGATAACCTTCCTTCCCTTTGTGCCAGGCCATTTTATGTATTTAGGGATCTTCTTCCTTATCATGAAGCCGCACCGGTTGGTTTATATAGAACTGCCTTTATATACGTTATTTCTTGAAACACTTTATATACGCTATATTTGAATATTCGCTCCGCCCCTTTACTTTTTCATTTTGGCTGGCGACTAGGCCCAAGGCAGAGGGAACATTACAAATTCATCAAATTCCCTATGGATCAATTCAAGTTCTTTACCCCAGATGATATATATATTTCTTATAGCCAGGATGGGTTCGATCTGGTCTATTTTGACTTCTCTTTGCTCAGTATATATATTGGACAGTCATTAGATTTGGTGTTCGTCGAAGAAGCTTTGGGCGACGCGTTTGAACTAAACAAGACAATTCACATTCTAACCCTCGCCTGACGTGTTCGTTGAAGAAGCTTTGGGCGACGCGTTTGAACTAAACAAGACAATTCACATTCTAACCCTCGCCTGACGCTGTATCTATCTGTTTGTTGGCTATCATGAATTATATATATAATTTTTGTTTGTTATCATGAATTATATACGTAATTACGTAATTAAAAGAGGGCAGGCTTTGAGTCAAGACAACACGTCATGCTAGAACCCGAAGATGGTCGAACCCGAAGTTGGGTGAAACCCAGGCTGGATGGCATGGATCACTGGAAAAACAACAACAGAACATGGTCCGTTTTGAAGCTTTACGAACATGGACTTTGCTCCCTTATATTGCTCCCCCTGCCTTGCGCAACAGCCTCTGGGCTTTCAATGAGAGCCCTCTAATTCTCTCTCCAACACTTCTAGACATGCCATGCAGAGGAACAAGCAGTTGAACATTCCCTTGAAACGCTTCGATTCTACCGGTCACTTTTTTGGAGTCTATGCAACGACGAGAAACCAAGAGAACTGGGCAACCCAATATTTTTATATCGACGAAAGAGGAGTCAACAGATAGAAGCAACTGAGATTTTCCATGTCTATGGTTGGCAACAACTTAAAGTTGTGGTCTAAAGATGCAGGAACACTGAAGAACTTGCAACATTTTGAGTTGTGGTCTACAGACGCAAGAACAATGAAGAACCTGCAACATTTTTGAGACCTATGCAAATCTTCAATTGGAATTGGCTGTAGAGGATGGGCATGGAGAACAAGTAGCAGTTAGGATCGTAGCGAATGAATGGGAACTTTTGGAGCTAAATTGTTGCGGCTTCTAGAGTGCTTGTCGGTCTTCATTGTTTGACTTTTCTGTCCGAGGAATTTGTTGCCACACAACAATCTTGTTTTACTTGTATCCTATTCAACTAATCAAAACAAACTCAAAATGTGTTATTTTTTAAACTCAATTGCTTCATTTATTTTACTTGTATCCTAATCAACTAATCAAAACAATTTTCGAGATTTCTATGCAAATATTTTTAATATCCATTACCTTTGATTTTCTAATTTTGAAAATATTGTTGAGACATGTTAATGGATTGAACTAGAATAATAGGCCAATGTAAGTAATATTAGAGATCTCAAGTAAAATTTTTAAAACTAGTGTTATATAAGATGCGTTAATTAAGCGTAGGGATTTAAAACAATCTCATTGGTTGAAAGGGTTTCACATCTATAGGAATATTTTAGTGAAACTAAAGTTTTAAAATGAGAATTAAATTTTGTGGAGTTGCTTATGCTATAAGTGGATGTAACCATTGGGGTCAATGAGAGTAGAATTAACTTTCAAAAGTTATTATTTGGTTAGTAAACTTAAAATTTTGAACATTAGATAATATATTTCTATAAATTTTCCAACGTGGCATAAGTAGTGTGTAATGAGGTGCTAAAAAGAAAACGGTTGAAATTTTTTCCAACTTACTCCTACTTTTAAGAATCCATGTTTTCAATGCATCTTAATAATAATTATCAAAGTTGTGATGTACTTTTAAGTTTTTTGTTTTTTTTTTAATAATAAATGACCATGAGGAATGATAAAGATTTCATGATCAATTCTTATTCCTAGAAACATAGTAGATACAAGTTAAGTTGAAATGTGATAATGAATCCAAGGGTATAATCTAGTTCAACACAACAAACAAGGAATTGACATAGAAGATTTCATTGATGCCCAATGTTATAATATGGTTGGCAATATATTAGGTCATAATATTAATAACACATTGAATAAAAAATCCTGGCAATTTCCCTTTTTGGAATTACTGATGATTGAAGTGGTAATAGGCTAATTTCTATGATTACCATTCCATATGCAGGTGTGCACTATAACGCACAGGACGAAACATGGCCAAGGCCCACCACGTGTTAGCCATATGGACATGTATAGATGATGATGTGGCTCTAAGAAGAAAAACTTCAAATGGGCATCACTTTGTGTCTGGAGCTCAGAATGCGATGAATTTATATGATTGGAAAGTTATCGAGGAGCAAAAGACGACAACCGTGTCAAATTTGTGATTTGAGGAGAAAGAGGAAGGAGGATAATTTGATAACCTCGTCTTCATAATAAACCTTGAAGGTTAGGTCTACTTATGTCCCACAACACTAGTACGATACTGGGGGGTTGGTTGTGTTATAGAGTAGTATCAGAGCAGTGTTCAAATGTTGGACCTATATGGGCCAGATCTAGAACAAGAAAGTAGAGAGTTGCCAGGGCTATGGTTCAAGCACTAGTCTTAGAGGGCTAGAAATGTACCACAATAATAAATTTCGGAGCTCTACTCCAAAGAGTTGTCAGAACTTATGATTTGACATTTGGGCTAATAGGCTTGGAATAAAGAGAGTTAAATTTGAATCTATCTTTTTTTTGTATCCTAAAGGAATCCAACAACTCGCTTGACACATAACTACTAGTAAACCTCAGGGGGTCTACGACCTATCCTCCTCTCTGTAAACTGGGTCACAACTAGGGGATTTGAACCTTGGATCTCTTAGTTTTCACAAATTTGATATTACTTCGATCACCAATTGAACTGCCCCCCTTGGACAAATTTGAATCTATGTCTTGATGACTTTGATCCTTTCTAATTGTTTAACTTATCTTTCATGCCAACCTAAGCTTGTGTTGGTATATCAAAGGTAACTTACTATGGTTATTGTTAATTATAGTAGTTGTGTGTGTTATTCCAACACCTAAGGAGATACATTTCCAACATAAAGACAAAATGGAATGAGTGAGGATAGTTGCATGGATCAGTTGAGCTAGCAATCAAGCATAAGGTTGCTTGAGATGTTTTGGGTAGGTATGGTTCTAACTGGGTTGCCTCATTGAGAGGCTATATGGCACATGGTGCCAATAGATACAATTGTGCAAGAGAGAGTTCTCTGTTGAGAAATGACAACAAGAAATTCCAGTTTAATTTGTCCTTAAACTGTGAATTACAAGAATTATAGTCTCATAGCAACTTGTAAATAGTTAATTAATATTAATTGACTTAATTAGCTTAGGAATTTCGAGTTGGAAGTCTTTTTGTAGTCATGTATATGTTCTCTCTAAATTTTAGGGGTCCTGATTGAGTTTGTTTGAGTTGTAATTAGATAACTCAGTTTGATTGAGTTATAAACAATTAAACTAGTTCTAACTATTTGTGGAACTGGTAGAGGTCTAGTAGTGAGTTGGTGCACTAGTGCATCCTCATTGCTACTCCAGTTAACTTAAGGTTCCCTCATAAGAAACTCATGCATGTCAATTCAGAGAAAGATCCAATTGAGAATAGAGTGCATAGACAATGTGCTATCAGTTGTAGAATGATCCAAGTTGTACATATCATGCATGCAATTAGAAGAGGACCTAGATTTGGATTGCACAGTTATGGAAGAAGGTATTCCCAATTAAATATGGGCTATTCCTCTCAGAAATTGCACAAGGAAATATGGGCTTAGCAGGCAACAAAAATTGGTTAAGTGTTGGTCAGTGCCGGCTTGTGAGGCAGAGAGTTGATCATACTCGTGCAAGAATTATTCTTGTGAGAACAAGCTTTGTATTATCACTTAGATTTCTAATTAATGCAATAGATAGTCGGGGTTTTGAGTAGTGGCTTTCCCCAGAGAAACAATTGTGTTATGTGTCTTTGATTATCTTCCTCTTGTCGATTATTGTTTTCATCGATCATTGCTTTCTGTTGTTTAAAGAGTAGAGTAGATTCTTGTCTTGTGTTTTAGTACATTACATGAGTTGTGAATCTATAGGAAAATATACATGGTATCGGATCAAAAGACATTGTACTAGAAGAGATTTCGAAGTTTTGAGTTCGGGGTTACATGTGAAATTCAAATTTACAATACATACTTCAATATCGGCAAATGGATTTCTACGATTTGAGGCTCAAGTATGCCTTGGAAGGAAACTCAAATTATATAGTCTAGAAGGAGAGGATAGAGGTTGTGCAGGAGGATAATGGACTCAAGGAATTCGTTGATCAAGACATTCCTAAGCCAACAACATCGGATGCACAAAATTTGGCTGAATGGAAGAAGTGTGTGCCGAAGGCGAGGTGGATAATACTTGAGGGAGTTCGAGACCACATTGTCTCGAGTCTCCATGGGAAGGAAACTCCGTATGCTATGTGGAAAGCATTGAAAGACCTATTCCAGAACATCAGTGACAATAGGAAGTTGGCACTGAAGGACAAACTTCGAAAAATCAAGTTGGAGAAAGGCGAGACCATTCCAAAATACTTGACCAAGCTCACTTTCGTGATGAGCTTGGAAGTGTTGGAATAAGTGTTTCCGATGATGATATGGTGAGCCTAACTCTTTTAGGCCTTCCCAAGAGTTGGAATAGCTATCAAGACTCTGTTAATGGGAGGGAGAAGTTGCCAGATTGGAAACGACTGTGGTTGGATTTGATGCCGGAGGAGATCAGAAGGAGCACTAGAGATGGTTCCTCATCAACGACTGATGATGAGGAAATTGTGCCTTAGCGAGTAAGGCAAGGAAAGGGAAAGGGAATGCGTCCCATTCCAAATCTGATTCTTGCCATGTAGGTAAGAAGAAAGACATGATGAAAGTTAAGTGCTTTTGTTGTCACGAGGTAGGCCATTTTTCTACAAATTTTCTGCTCAATAAGTCCAATAAGAAGTCCTCAAGAGGAGTAGTGGGTGAGGCTTTGGCCTCTCAATTCGAATTTGACTTTACTCTCATTGCATGCATGGTGTCATCAATGATGGGTAGTGTATGGTACCTTGATAGTGGAGCTTCATTCTAGATAACTGGTGACAACGAGTTGTTCAATGACCTCAAAGAGAAGGATCTCTAGGTGCATATCGGGATGGGCGACGACGGGAGGTATAATGCTACTAGATTGGTTACGATTACTTTTCAGAAGGAACAGGGTGCTCCTCTCACCTTGAGAGATGTTATGTATGTGTTTGGGTTGAAGAAAAACTTAGTATCGATTTCCATGCTCGAGGATAAAGGCTATGATGTGATTTTCTCGAAAGGAAAGGAATAACTTCGATACATAGCCTTGGGTCAATTAAAGAAGATATGGATTCGAGTTAAGAATCTCTATAAGTTAGAGGTAGAGGATTATGTTGCTTTGATAACGAAAGAAGAGAAGGTGCAAAGATCAGACGTTGGGGAGTTGTGGCACAGGCGATTGGGTCATTTGCATCACGTGGCTTTGAAAATCATGCAATAGATCTCTATTGGTCTTCCCAAAGGTATGCTACAACAAGTTGATACATGAGAGGGGTGTACTTTGGGAAAATACACCAAGGCTTCCTTTCACGACAGAGACATGTTGCGACCTCAAAATTCTGCTGCCAAAACATGGGGGATAACCACCCGGTTCGGACCTTAAGACAATTCCTTTTCCATTTAAAGTGGTGGCTCCGACTGGGGATAATGTGACCAGTTTCCCAGTGTGGGTTTTAAAATGAGAGTGGGTGGTTTATGAGTGCTTTGCAATAGAATAATGGTAATCTAAGTGACCTATTCTACAATGCAATTTCTCTAACTAACTTATTCTAATATAAACCCGTGTGTTCTTATGTGATATGCGATCTACAAGGATATCTATTTAGCATGTGATAATAAATATTGAACACAACTAAATAGAGATGATAATGTAAAAGATAATTCCTTTGACTAAATAGTTAGTCAAAGGAATTTATAAAATATATCGCATATATGATGAGTTATATATGAAAATCACAACCTCAGCTAGGCATCATACATAAGTATAATTAACGCTTAACAGAAATAATAGATTTCACATATAATCCATGAAAGTAAAGTTTTGCCACTAATTATATGTAAACAAAATCAATCATACATGATAATAGTACCATATGCGTGAAGTCTTGCTCATTTGACGAACGACATAGACCAATTTCTTTCTTCAAATTAGATTGTCTCTGAAGAATACAAAAGTGCATCAACAAAGGAAAGTAGTCTGATATCTAAAAGAAACGATCATGTTCCATCATTTCACCAAAGAATTCACAAACTTACAATAGTGCATTCTTTGCAAATGTTTTTGATAAAATTATGTACCCTTCTCTAAATGCATGAGAAAGGTATAAATACTACTTTAACTAAATGTACAAAAATACATTATACAAAATTTGAGAAGGTTTCAAACAACCTTTCTCCTAACTAGGTAACTAACTCCAAAAATAAACAGAGGCTAAATAAACAAAACTAAGATGATAACTTGTTATTTGCGAGCTTGTCCTTTAAGTTACAAATATCGGTCACCAGTTGAATTTGAGGAGGTGGTCCGAAATGAGTCCTAAGTTGTCCAGTGAAGATCGCATCGGTGAGCGGTGGCAACATCTTTTGAGTTGTGTGAAGGGAATAGTTGGGAGTCATAATCTAGCTATGTGGCTTAACCAGATACTACCAATACGATTCCCAATTGGTCGTGGTTAGTTTCACAATTGCCTCTCTCTGAATCCCCGCCTTCTCTTGCCAGCCTTTATACAGAGCAGTTAAATCAGGCATTTCTTTCGTATTTCCTTCCTTGATGAGATTGGTGGCAAACATAATATGGTTCACTACTTTGATGATGTTCTTTGATACTGTAGCTGCCCTTGCGACTGCTAGCTCAACCTGTTTGATTTTGGCACCCCAATCTGTAAGAATGTCTTTATGAGTTCCTTCAATCTCGGGTAGATTGGCCTTCTTTCCATCTTCTGTTTCCCGCCACTCAATGAAATCAGAGATTCTGGTGTTTAAATCATTAAACCCCATTCTCTGGTTGATTGTCTTGTCTGTCAGCTGGTTGCTAGTAGTCAGATAGGGAGTAATATGTGACAACTTTTGGTAGAAATACTCTTGTTTTCTCACCAAGAGGGAATTTAATTCCAAGGCCTCTTTGATGAACTCCTCAATAGTGGGAAAGTCCTTGTGTCTTTCCATGGATTGCTGTGCTTCCTGGAGTTGCATGTTTTTGGCCGATATATCGGCCTCATGGCTAATTTTCAGGACCTCCATGTCTTGTTGCAATTGTTTAGTTGCTCCACCACCTGCCTGTTTGCGCTTTCTTTCTCTGCCTCGAGCTCTTGTTCGAGTTGCACAATTCTCTCATCTTTCTCCCTTAGCATAGTAGAGACCTCAGTAGCCTTGTCCATAGTGGCTGATGCGTATGCTCCCGTGAACTGTGATAGTCTAGTCAAGTTTTTGGCCGAGTTGAAAGGAATGTCTTTCAATGTCCATGGGCTCATTTCCAGGTGGGAATTCAGGTGCATCTACTCCTTTTCCTTTGCCTTTTAACTACAACCTTGTGGAGAGGGCTATAGAACACATCAAGTGGAGGTATTTCAATCACTTTGAGAACAATCTTTGATGCGGGAAGAGCAGGGATAATTTCAGTATGTTGGGACGTTGTTGCTTGTTCCTCCATAGGTGTAGATTGCTTGTCGACAGACTTGGGCTCTGTATATTTTCGAACGTGCATAGGAGTTTTGAATTCCTATGTTTCTTGGGCATTTGAGGCTTTGGGAGTGCCTTGCAATTTCTGATTAAACTGATCCCACTCTTGCTCCAAACTACCGCCTTTGGTCTCTGAATCGATTTCTGTAGTCGGGGTGCTCATCACTTTCTTCTCAGCTGACTTCCTGTTGGACTTAGTTGTGTTGTCGGCATCTTGGGGCTTCCATGTGTCTGGTGTCTTCTCAGTGTTTACTTGAGAGTCTATTTGAGAGCTAGGGCCTCTACTATCAATAGTGACGCTTGGAGTAGACTTATCCTCGGGTTTTAATAAATGCATTGGGATCACCCAGAGCCTCTCATCTCTGAATTCCTGAAATCTTTGAAAATATTCAGGTTTCAGATTCGCTTTTGCCCATTCGAACACTTGTTCGAAGGATACGACTGACTGTAACAAATCCTCAAAATGATTATCATCATGATTGTATGGCTTGAGCTTTACTTTAGTAGTGAAATTATATGCCACTTTGTTTGGATCAAATTACCTCTTAGGAAATGTATGAAGCTTGAGGCCTTCCATATGTGCTGATTCCTTAGTGGCATGAACAAAATTGGCTAAAGCAAAAGAATCGCGTTTGACAGGGGAAATGGGCCATAATGACTTCTTGCTGTCTTTGAGAACTTTAGTCAAGCCCTTTCCCGCAGTCTGGTTGGAAATCTCTCTTGCTAATAACTTATCAGAAACATATAGAGGAAGGATGCGTGGATCAGCTGTGCTACCAAAAACACTAATATAGGTGAACCACTCTTCAATAAAATACTTGCCGATAGTAAGCAGGTCTGTTGCAGCTTCTTGGGAAAACCTAGGGGCTTTCTTATTGAAAATCATTTGATGTAGGGGCAACACAACGCCATGGAATATCTTATAGAAGTGAGGTATGTAATGTGACTCCCATATTTTTTTATGACTGAGATGGATTGGGTATGGATCTTGTAAGGTCCATTTTCAAACCATGGTTGGAAATTTTGTGCAAAAACAGATAACATCCACAATGTAGGCACTAAAATAGAAGGGAGGGTGGTTATCTGAAATGGAGGCTTTATTCTGTCGATATTCGGTAATGGTGGTGGCTAGGTTGTCAGATAGTATGGAATGCCAATTCATGATATGGGAATTAACACAGGAATCAATCAGAGGAATCCATTCAATTGAAAACTTAGTATTATTGGGTAGCCCATACAATCTACATAACATGGCTGCTGCATAGTTGTAGGGGTTTTCCAAAGAGGCTATAGCATACATACTTGATTTTTCATACTTGAATTTGTTGTCCAACACCCTCCAACCCTGAATTAGCTTGAAGGGGTCTGGATTCTTCTTTGCAAAGTTAGCCACAAATTTACCGTTGTAGATATCTTGGGGATCAGGTATATGGTACATCTTCTTCAGATCCTCTGCTCTGAACGACCCTATAAGCTCCATATTTGAATTTTTGAACTGCCTATCTTCAATGACAAGGTTTTCAATCACCCACATGATCATGTCTGTATAGGGGAGGATTTTAGCCCTTACTCCTATCGGACCTATGAAGGAATGAGCAGGAAGCATCTCTACATTGAAGTTCTAAAGGCTTTTTTGAGTTAGTTGTTGCTCTTGTAACAATGATTTTAGGGCGCTGGTCCTCCAGCCTATTGTAAATTACTTCCCAAGTTGTTGCGCCTCCGGTAGCATCACAAACTATATTAACAAATATAGGAGCCATCTCTGTAAACTCAGCTTAAACTATGGCCTGTTTGCTCTGTTTCTGCATCACATTTCTTAGGGACATGTCTTTTGTCGCTTTCCTGAGATAGACAAGATATATCAACGCAAACGATATCTAGTAATTAAGATTGAAAACTTCTATGAAATGACTTTGGATCATGAGAAAGGTTTTAATGAGATACTCGATTATAACTACCCATATCCAGGAAAATGATTATCGTTCCTCGAGCTGCTAAATATTTAATAACCTGTCAACTTGTTTGTTTTAGCATTTAAAACATAATTATTCCACACGTTTTACGGACTTAATCATGCATTGCGATTTTAAAAAGGATACAGTATAGCATTACTTGATGTATTAAGCGAAATGCGATTGCGGAACAATGCCATTCACTGGATGTAACTAAACTAAACAAGCTAGCTCTTGATGAGACCCCTTGTCTTCTGATCGACAACACCATTAGGTATTACCCTATTTAGTATGCGGTATTGGTAATATCAGTGTAATCGCTTCCCTATGAACATGGTAAACAAGCTCGTAATGAGACTTTTTATCTTTCAAGTTTTCTATATTTTAGAATTACACTCTGAAAAAGAACATTTTTAACAGATGGGGTGGATCATTGGCTCTTTTGAGAGTTTTGGGTTATAATAATAGAGTTTTTAAGATGTTGATCTGAAAAAATCCTACTAGGTTAAAGATTCTTTTATAAACTGATAACAAAGCCCTCATATTCTATAAAGAGAAGAGTTTGTTTGTAAAATAAATGTTTTAAGCAAAGTCAAGTTTTTCCAAAGAAATCAAGTTTACTTTAGCACTCAAATGTCCTAATTATTCCTTTTAACCCTTACTTTCTTATAAAAGCGAAAAAACAGAAATGTTATCAAAGATTATATTTTGAAAAGCTAGAAGTAAATTTTATTTGTTTATTATTTCCTAGAAAGCAATATGCTACAAAATTGGAAGAGGTTATCTCCTAGGAGAAGTACTTTTTCAAAATTTTCCCACTGATGGGCAAATAATCGCTCTTACCTGATAAGTCTTGTAAAAGAAACGTTGATTGTCCAATTTTTTCAATGATCTGAAAAGGGCTAAGCCATATTATTTGGAATTTGGTATGTCTGCCCTTTTCCTCGTGTGCTTTTTCCCATTTCAGAACCAAGTCACCTACTTCAAGATTTTTATGAATGGAAGAAGTTGTATCAAAAGAAGCTTTGACTAATTGTTGATGATGGAAGTGGGTTGCTTTAGCCTTTTCTCTTTCTTCTTCAAGCTTGAGAATTTTAAATTGTCTAGCCTGGAGAGAAGATGAAGGGTTTTCATCAATAAATTGCACTAGGGAAAGAGATGGGATTGCTACGTTTGTGGGAAGAAAAAGTTATTTTCCATAAAATAAAGCAAAAGGAGAAGAACCAATAGAGGCTTTTTGAGTAATCTTGTTTGCCCATAGAGAAAATGTTAATGCTTTGTGCCAATTCCGGTGATTTTGATCAATCATCCTTTTGATAATTCTAATGAGGTTCTTGTTTGTTGATTTTGCTAATCCATTACCTTGCGGATAAAAATTGGCTGAATATTTCAACTTGAAACCTCGCTTAAGAGCAAATTCTACCATTGTATTTCCAGAAAAGTAAGACGCATTGTCAAACATTAAAGCTGAAGGTAAGCCAAATCTGGTAATTATGTACTGATCAATGAAGTCTGTAATATTTTTTGTATTAGCTATCTTTAATGGGAAAGATTAGTAAAGTAATCAGTAGCTATAAGGATGTACCTATGCTATTTGGAAGAGTTAGGAACAATCTCACCAATAATGTCTAATCCCCATTGTTCGAATAGTTGTTGGATGTTAACTAGTTGTAAAGGGAATGCTCACGTTCTTTCTCTTCCGGCCGTGGTTTGACAAGTTTTGCACTTCCTTGCATATGTATGTGCATCTTTAAATAACATTGGCCAATAATACCGTGCATGTAGGATTTTGTGAGCCGTGGTATTTCCTCCAAAATGTCCTCCAGCTGGTCAATCATGTAATTCCTGCATGACCTTTTCGGCTTTAGGTTTCTCTAGGCATCTCAGCAATACTGAATCATAATTCTTCCTAAACAATACATCATTAACTAGTTCATACTGATTTGATTTCAATCTTAAAGCTTGCTTTGTTTTATAATTAAGATGCATAGGAGCATATCCATTTTTTAGATAAAACTTCAAATCATCATATTGTGATTGTGTCTCTTTGAGGCTTACCTCTGATATTTATACTTCATTACCTTGATCTTCTTGTGGTGGTAACTGGGAAGCTCCTGTTACATCCTGCAAAAACCTTGGCCCCTAACAATTTTAGCTTGCCGGATTTCTACATCATATTCTTGGAGTGCAGTTACCGAGTTAGCTTTTTTCTCCCCTACTTCTCTTTGGATCAATAGTTGTCTTATTGCAGGGTAGGGTACAACTATCTTTGTATGGGTTTTAAGAAGAAAAGGTCTGAAATGTTTAAAAGTTTTAAAAATAACAAATTCTTGTTTCTCTACAGCTGAATAATTTAATTTTGCGCCTTGTAAGTTAGAACTGAAAAAGGAGATAGGTGCCTCAACATTTTCATCGCTCAGCTGTGTCAAAACTGCTGCATATGATGTATCAGATGAGAAAGTATATAATACAAAAGGTTTGAGAAAGTCCGGGGTTGTCAATGATGGAGCATTAATAATAAATTTTTTAATCAACTCGAAAGACTCTCTTTCATCCTTGTTCCATTTGAAAATTTCTTTTTTTCTTATCATCACTCGAAGAGGTAGAACAATTTGTGAAAAATTTGGGACAAATTTTTTTACAAAATTTATTTGGCCTAGGAATGATTGCATGTTTTTCTTGTTGTGAGGTAGGGGATTTTTTCAATCTCTTGGACTCTATCAGAATCAATGTAAATTCCTTTCTCGGATACTATAAACCCAAGGAGTTTGCCTTTTGGTAAAGCAAAATAGAATTTTTTGGGATTTAAAGAAATGCTGTATTTCTTGCATCTTTCGAAAATGTATTACAGGTTAGCTAAATGATTGTTCCTATCCTTGGAATAGATTGTGATGTCATCCAAGTAAATAAATACCGATTTATTGATTAGACCTCTGAAAGCAATGTCCATAACACATTGAAATGTGGCACCCACATTAAGGAGTCTGAAAGGCATCTTCTGATAAGCATATGTTCCCCACTTGGTCTTGAATGTTGTCTTTAATCTGTCATCTGGATGGACAAGTATTTGATTATATCCTGGGAATCCATCTAGAAAGGACATTAATTCAGAAACTGCAACTGATTGCAATATTTGTTCCATGGTGGGCAAGGGAAAATTATCTTTTTGGCAAGCTTGATTTAGGTTTCTAAAATCAATACAATCCTGATATCTCCATTCTTTTTCCTTATGGGTACCATATTTGATACCCACTTAGAATGTCTATCAGGGAAGATTATTTTTGCTTTCAGAAGCTTGTTCAATTCCAATTTGATTTGAATTTCAAGGTTTGGGTGAATTTTGCGAAGCTTCTGTTGAACTGGATTTTCATTTGAAGTCATGGGTGTGGTATGTTGAATTATAGAGGCATCATAAGTTTTGAGATCTGCATAATCCCAAGCAAAAACACCTTTATATGTCTTCAACAACCTGATGAATGATATTCTTTCTTTAGATGATAGGCCTAGACCTAGGTTGATATTTTGAGGTTTTTCGTTTGACCCTAGGTTTACTACTTCAAATATCAAAGTAGAACTTTGAGTTTTGGAGTTAGAAATTTTCTTAAATATATCCTTTAGATCATAAAGATCTTCCATTTTAACCAAAGACTTTGGGATTGGGTTATGATCATGATTAAGTTTGATTTCTAGATCATGGTCATGTTCATCTATGATCTGTTCTTCATACAATCCCTCTAATGTAAGGAAATTAACTGTATCCACATCGTTGTTGAATACTCTCCAATTTGTTATATTGTCCGGAATTGATGGCCTAAATATTAATTCTATTGAAAATTTGTTTGGACTAAAATCCTCTGAGGTTATAAGCTTGGATGCCACATTGGCAAGTAAGCCAACACTTGCATTTTGTAATCTAGGGACTGAAGATATGTTGAAAGCAGAAAAATGAGAGCTCAATTTCTGAGCTAAAGATTGATAATGTTTAAGGTGCCCAGAGACACAATGAATTGTATTCATCACATGTTTCACAATTATCTCTGAATCACCGTAGACTTGCAGGTATTTGACGCTAAGACCGATGGCTTTATACAGTCCTTAGATTAGTGCTTCATATTCAACGACATTGTTAGTGCACTGGAATTCACGTCTGCACGCCATCATGGTTTTCTCTCCTTGCGGATTGATCAAAATGCATCCTGCACCTGCGCCATCCTTTGATTTAGAACTGTCAAAATAGAGAGTCCAGAACGGAGAGTTATTAGAAACTTTATCTACTAAATTTAGACATTTGGAAGGATCTATTTGTGAAAATTTTTCAATTTGAGAGACTACAACGTTATTTAAAACGGGGGAGATCTAAGCATTTAAGGATCCTAAAGAGGACTCGGCTGAGTAGTTTCCAATTATATTATTAGTGAAAGCAGCAGGTTCGTTGCTTCCCTTGATTTCAGTGACCATGTATTTCATGATTTTCTCTCGGTCTACCCTCATTTGGTTAGGTTTACCATTGTGTGGCAACCACATGTGAGACCAATTAGTTGCGAAATAACTATGTAGCTTTTTAGACCAGTCCCTACTGAGAATTAAACCATAAAATTCAGGGATATTGACTACCAGAATATCAATTTTTTGGGAAACTTTTGGATTAAAGGAAAGCCTAATTGAAACTGATGCTATTTCTCCAGGCACCTCAACTTTTGTACTATCTAGCTGAACTATGTGCACTGCAAATTTTTGAGGTGTAATGTTCAATTTGGTACACACAACCCTTGGCATTATATTTGAGGAAGCTCCTAAATCAATAAGGCAATTGTGAACGTTCCTATTGAAAATTTCATAAGTGAGCAGAAACAGAGGAACATGAGAAATAGACCTATCACCAATTGGAACTAGATTTGAAAGATCTACCTTGTTTGAGGATGACAGAGGTTTTCCCATATTGTAGGCATCTTGAGTAGCCACAACAAATGGTAGAGGGGATACTGGAACTGCTTTCAATTCCCTTATTAAAATCTTCTGTTGTTGTTTGAGTTTAGTGAGCTCAGGCAGCGATATGTTAGCTCTAGTATTTTTCATGTCTTCCACTATATTTTATTCGACCGTGTCTGAGATTACCAGTGTTTTTGAGGCATTTGGAGAATCTGGTAGGATAGGATCGGTTTGGCTAGTCTTAGATTTCTTAGCTATTATTTTCTCCTTTGCAGGAGTAGCAACTTTTTGCTTGTGACTTGTGATAGACATGTCAGGAGAATTCTTGCTTCTTGTAGTCACTGGCATTGCTTGTGCCTCTTCTTCAGTTGGGAGAATAAAATCCCACATCCCGTTTAGTTCAATTTCTTCTTCCGTTTCAGCTTCCTCTTCGTTTGGCAAATCTTCTTCTACTTCTTGGTCAGATTTAGCATTTGAAATGGTGTTTGTGGGTTGTGACGTAGAAAAAGGGTTCCTTTTGAATGATCGAAAAGGTTTCTTAGGAGCAAAGGATTCTAGAACTTGTTTTTTAATTTCGACCATTTCGTTGGATGTCGTCTTTAACACTTTCTGAAGGCCTTCAAGATCGAAAGGGTCTTTTGAAGCCTTCTTCTTAGAGTCATCCTTAAATGTCACTTTTTGGGTCTTCCTATCGTCTGTTTGTGATCTCTTTTCCAAAGCTATGATTCTTCTTTCTGCAGACATGGCTTCTTTCATGTTTTCCACAAGGGTAGCCTTATTGGCTCTATCTACAAAAATTGCAATATTAGAAGGTAGAGATGATATCTACCATTCTATTTGTACATCTACAACAGGTTTAGAGGCAGCCAAGATTTTTTTTAGCAATTTGTTAAATATGGAGTTGAAACCTTTGATCTTTTCATCTGGATTAGCTTTCAAATTAGAAATATCATTGATCAAGGACACTATGGTCCTATCATCACCAAATTTTGCAAGAAACACTTTCTGAAAAGTATCCCAATCTCTAATTGGACTTGCTGGGAGGGAAAAAACCAAGACCCAACAGATCCTTGGAAAGTGTAAGGAAACAGTCTGATTACAACATCTTCATGTGCGACCCCATTGAGATTCATGGCTAACATAAAATTATTTAGATGTTCTTTGGCCGGGAGAGCATCGTCAGGATTATACTTAGGCAACCATTTTTCTAGGTTTTCTGCAAGTGCATTTGGATTTGCAACTAGGACAAAACCAGGATTTGTCCAAGGTTGGTTGGCCATAACTTGAGTTGGGGACGGGGAAAATGGGAAGGTCAATCCAGAAGTAGGTATAGATGGCAAAGAACTTACTATAATTGTAGTACTAATTTGAGAAATGGATGTTTGAGAAGTTGTGGATTGGATAGAAGTTGATGGAGGAGTAAATGGATGGAAAGGTGATGTGATCTCGCTAGTATCTGATTCAAATGTTGATGAAGTGACTTTCTTATGTCGTGGAGGAATGGGGAACTCGAAAGGGGTAACCCCAAGTCTCCCACTTTGTAGTCTAGTCAATACACCAGTTTGTTGTAATAAGGAGGTAACACTCTCTTCAGATACTTTGGGTCTCTGTGGTTTCTTTGCAGAAATGGATATTTGTTTCAATTGTTGTATCAAAGAATGAACTTCAGAAGACTCAGGAGTATAATCTAGAGAAGGTGGTTGCCTTACTACTTCAGGAGACATGGGAGATTTTTCTACTACTTTAGACTTCCAATTAGGAGATTCTGAATGAGTTTGAGAAGGGGTAGAAATGGTGGAGGGGTTTTGACTCTTATGAATGCTTTTCGAATGTTTTTTAGCTTCATCTTCAATTCACAGTTGAATTCCCTCCTTCTAGCGCCAAAATGTTGCGACCTCAAAATTTTGCTGCCGAAACATGGGGGATAACCACTCGGTCCGGACCTTAAGACAACTCCTTTTCCGTTTAAAGTGGTGGCTCCGACTGGGGATAATGGGACTAGTTTCCCAGTGTGGGTTTTAAAATGAGAGTGGGTGGTTTATGAGTGCTTTGCAATAGATAATGGCAATCTAAGTGACCTATTCCACAATATATTTCTCTAACTAACTTATACTAATATAAACCCGGGTGTTCTTATGTGATATGCGATATAAAAGGATATCTATTTAGCATGTGATAATAAAGTTTGAACACAACTAAATAGAGATGATAACGTAAAAGATAATTCCTTTGACTAAATAGTTAGTCAAAGGAATTTATAAAATATATCGCATATATGATGAGTTATATATGAAAATCACAACCTCAGCTAGGCATCATACAAAAATGCAATTAACGCTTAACAAAAATAATAAATCTCACATATAATCCATGAAAGTAAAATTTTTCCACTAATTAAATGTAAACATAATCAATCATACATGATAATAGTACCATATGTGTGAAGTCGTGCTCATTTGACGAATTACATAGACCAACTTCTTTCTTTAAATCAAATTGTCTCCGAAGAATACAAAAGTGCATCAACAAAGGAAAGTAGTCTGATATCTAAAAGAAACGAACATGTTCCATCATTTCACCAAAGCATTCACAAACTTACAATAGTGCATTCTTTGCAAATGTTTTTGATAAAATTCTGGACCCTTCTTTAAATGCATGAGAAGGATATAAATACTACTCTAGCTAAATGTGCAAAAATAGATTATACAAAATTTGAGGAGGTTTCAAACAACCTTCCTCCTAACTAGGTAACTAACTCCAAAAATAAACAGAGGCTAAATAAACAAAACTAAGAGGATGACTTGCTATCTGCCAGCTTATCCTTTAAGTCGCAAATATCGGTCATCAGTTGAATTTGAGGAGGTGGCCCAAAATGAGTCTTGAGTTGTTTGTTGAAGATTGCATCAGTGAGCGGTGGCAACATCTTTTGAGTCATGTGAAGGGAACAATTGAGAGTCATAATTTGTCTATGCGGCTTAACCAGATACTGCCAATACGACTCCCAGTTGGTCGTGGTCTGTTTCACAATTGCCTCTCTCTGAATCCACGCCTTCTCTTCCCAATCTTTATACATAGCAGTTAAATCAGGCATTTCTTTTGTATTTCCTTCCTTGATGAGATTGGTGGCGAACAGGTTGTGGTTCATTGCTTTGACGATGTTCTTTGATACTCCCGCTGCCCTTGTGACTATTAGCTCAGCCTATTTGATTCCAATCTATAAAGAGAATGTCTTTACGAGTTTCTTCAATCTCGGGTAGATTGGCTTTCTTTCCATCTTCTGTTTCCCGCTACTCAATGAACTCATAGATTCTGGTGTTTAAATCATTAAACTCCTTTTTTTGGTTGATTTCCTTGTCTGTCAGCTAGTCACTAGTAGTTCGATAGGGAGTAATATGTGACATCTTTTAGCAGAAATACTCTTGTTGTCTCACCAGGAGGGAATTTAATTCCAAGGCCTCTTTGATGAACTCCTCAGTAGTGGGAAAGTCCTTGTATATTTCCATGGATAATTGCATTTCCTAGAGTTGCATATTTTTGGCCAATATATCGGCATCATGGCTAATTTTCAGGACCTCCATGTCTTGCTGCAATTGCTTTAGTTGCTCCGCCACCTTCCTGTTTGCGCTTACTTTCTCTGCCTCAAGCTCTTGTTCGAGCTGCACAACTCTCTCCTCTTTCTCCCTTAGCAGAGTAGAGACCTCAGTAGCCTTGTCCATAATGGCCGATGCGTATGCTCCCGTGAATTGTGATAGTCTAGTCTAGTTCTCGGCCGGTTGAAAGGAATGTCCTTCCAGACAATGTCCATGGGTTCGTTTCCAGGTGGCAATTCAGGTGTATCTAGCCTTCTCCTTTTCCTTTCCCTTCTAACTACAACCTTTTGGAGAGGTATATAGAACACATCAAGTGGAGGTATTTCAGTCACTTTGAGAACAATCTCTGATGTGGGAAGAGCAGGGATAATTTCAGTATGTTGGGACATTGTTGCTTGTTCCTCCATAGGTGTAGATTGCTTTTCAACAGACTTGGGCTCTGTATCTTTTTGAACATGCGGAGGAGTTTTTAATTCCTCTATTTCTTGGGAATTTGAGGCTTTGGGAGTGCCTTGCAATTTATGATTAGACTGATCCCACTCTTGCTCCAAACTACCACCTTTGGTCTCTAAACTGTTTCTGTAGTCGGGGTGCGCATCACTTTCTTCTCAGTTGACTTCTTGCTGGACTCAGCTATGTTGTTGGCATCTTGGGGCTTCCTTGTGTTTGGTGTCTTCTCAGTGTTTACCTGAGTGTCTATTTGAGAGCTAGGGCCTCCACTATCAACAGTGATGCTTGGAGTAGACTTATCCTCAGGTTTTAATAGATGCATTGGGATCACCCAGATCCTCTCATCTTTGAATTCTTGAAATATTTGAAAATCTTCAGGTTTTAGATTTTCTTTTTCCCATTCGAATGCTTGTTCGAAGAATACAACTAACTATAACAAATCCTCAAAATGATTATCATCATGATTGTATGTCTTGAGCTTTACTCCTGTAGTGACATTGTATGCCACTTTGTTAGGATCAAATTGCCTCTTAGGCAATGTATGAAGCCTAAGGGCTTCCATATGTGTTGATTCCTTAGTGGCATGAACAAAATTGGCTAAAGGTAAAGAACTGCATTTGACAGGGAAAATGGGCCATAATGACTTCTTTCCATCTTTGAGAACGTTAGTCAGGCCCTTTCCCACAGTCTGGTAGGCAATCTCTCTTACTAATAACTTATCAGAAACATATAGAGGAATGACGTGTGGATCAACTGTGCTACCAAAAACCCTAATATAGGTGAACCACTCTTCAATAAAATACTTGCTAATAGTAAGCAGGTCTGCTACAGCTTCTTGGGAAAACCTAGGGGCTTTATTATTGAAATCATTTGATGTAGGGACAACACAACGACATGGAATATATTATAGAAGTGAAGTATGTAATGTGACTCCCATATTTGTTTATGGCTGAGATGGATTGGGTAAGGATCTTGTAAGGTCCATTTCCAACCCATGGTTGGAAATGTTGTGCAAAAACAGATAACATCCATAATGTAGGAACTGAAATAGAAGGGAGGGAGGTTATTTGAAAATGAGGCTTTCTTCTGTCAATATTCAGTAATGGTGATGGCTAGGTTGTCAGATAGGATGGAATGCCAATTCATGATATGGGAATTAACACAGGCATCAATAAGTAGAATCCATTCAATTGAAAACTTATTATTGCTAGGTAGCCCATACAATCTACATAACATAGCTGCTTCATAGTAGTAGGGGTTTGCCAAAGAGGCTATAGCATAGATACCCAATTTGTCATACTTGAATTTGTTGTCCAACCCTGAATTAGCTTGAAGGGGTCTGGATTTTTCTTTGCGAAGTTAGCCACAAATGTACCGTCGTAGATATCCTAGGGATCAGGTATATGGTACATCTTCTTTAGATCCTCTGCTCTGAACGACCCTATAAGCTCCATGTTTGAATTCTTGAATTGCCTATCTTCAATGATAAGGTTTTCAATCACCCACCTGATCATGTCTGTATAGGGGAGGGTTTTAGCCCTTGCTCCTATCTTATGAAGGAATGAATAAGAAGCATCTCTACATTGAAGTTCCGAATGCCTTTTTGAGTCAATTATTACTCTCGTAACAGTGATTTTAGGACGCTCGTCCTCCAGCCTATTGTAAATTACTTCCCAAGCTGTTGCACCTCTGGCAACATCACAAATTGTATCAGCAAATATAGGAGCCATCTCTATAAACTCAGTTTCAACAATGGTCTGTTTGTTATGTTTCTGCATCACCTTTCTTAGGGACATGTCTTTTGTCGCTTTCCTGAGATAAACAAGATATATCAGCACAGATGATATCTAGTAATTAAGATTGAAAACTTTTGTGAAAGTACTTTTGATCACAAGAAAGGTTTTAATGAGATACTCGATTATAACTACCCATAACCAAGAAAATGATTATCCTTCCTCGGGCTGCTAAATATTTAATAACCTATCAGCTTGTTTGTTTTAGCATTTAAAACGTAATTATTCGACATGTTTTACTGGACTTAATCGTGCATCGCGGTTTTAAAAGGGATACAGTATAGCATTACCGAATGTATTAAGCAAAATGCGATTGCGAAGATCGCAATATCACATTTTGCAAATCGCTTGTGGTTGTTCTAATGGCTTAATCAAGTTTCTCGCGAACTATGCGAAGTGTGAAATGTGATTGTGAAATGACAAGGTGATGTTATCGCAGTGGGAGACCTAATCGCATATCGCACTTTTGCAAAGGTTTTTTTAACATGGTTATGTGGAAAAGTGCGATTTGCGATCTGCGATATGGATTTCATCCTTAGTTAGCTTTGCAAGGTTTTGCTAGGAATTTTCTTAGAGTTAGGGTTTTATTATCCTAAGCCTAAAAATTTAAAAGGGTCCCCATTTACAATTCTAAGCCTAGATATTGTTTATTATAAATGGGGGGGTTGTTTCGTGATACAACAAGACAGTTGAGCAAGGCAATTCTAGAGCGAGCCCATTCAGATATGTGTGGACCATTCTCGACAACATCCACGACCAAACACAAGTATTATGCTATATTCGTTGACAAGTTTTCTCATGAATGTTGGATATTTTTCATGCAGAAGAAGGATCAAACTTTCACAAAGTTTTGTGAATTCAAAGCATTGGTCAAGAAAGATTCTAACAAGAAGGTTAAAGCTATGAGGAATGATAACAATGGAGAATATGTCTCAAATGAGTTTAAGAACTTTTGTGCAACAAAAGGGATTAAATGGGAGTTGACAACACCCCATAACCCACAACAAAATGGGGTGGCTGAGAGGAATAACATAAGCATTGTAGGGGCAACACAGATGATGTTGCATGATTAGGGCCTACCACTACACTTGTGGGCTGAGGCATGCAACACACAACGGTTTATTTGCAGAACCCTATGTTAGGGTCCAACCCTGACCCCCTTATTTATGTGGTAGGGTCGAGTCATAGTTATAGTTAGTTAAAGAGTCAATAAAGCCCATATTAATAATTGTAAGTGGTTGGTCCGCATTTAAAGAAGGGACCACAGTTAGTTGCAAATGGGCCATGGTATTAGATAGATGGTATTAATAAGAACCATGGTATTGACCCTTGGTATTGCATGTATGAATCCTATATAAAGGATAGAGACTCCCCTTGAGGAGTGTCGTGTCTTATTTTGTCATTTGAGCCCAGCTCTATTGGAGGTTGACCCCTCGAAGAGGCAAGTGAACATTGCTTTCCTTTCTGAATAATAAAATACATGCTGTTATTTCTTATTGTTCAGTGTTATGGGTATATTTCTTCGCATATTTGGTATTCTGGTATATTCTCACAGGTCTAAAGCATAACAAGTGGTATCAGAGCACTTTCCAAGGCCGGCGGGATCTCCATTTTTAGCAGATTTTTCTTTTTTTTTAGCTAGAGACGTGTTCCGACGTCTTTAAAGCACGATATCTGTCATTGAGCGCATAAACCTGTGGATTTGGGGAGGCATGCAGGCAAGAAATACAAGAGGTTTTCATGCTTGTTGGACTCCCTTGTAACCTCTTTGGGTATCCCTTCGAGTAGTAGCACATTAGACAGAACCGCGCACAGATTGTCTTCCAAGTACCCTCTGGGTATATCAGAAGCCCCCCTAGGCTCTCTTGAAACCTCGCCATAGATAAACCGTTGGCCGTCTTGCTGCTATAGTACATCGAGAATAGCACTCGGGGAGATTAATTGCATGTACGATAGGGTAGTCGAGTTTTATGGTGAAGCGTACGGTTGATCCTCGGTTAGTGCCCTGAAAGATTGGGCCGAGTACTACTGTTGGACACTTATGTATATTGCGATTTGTAGCACCTGACACTCCTTGAGACCATAGTTCTCTTGTCTCACTCTAGATCATGCATCATCTTTGCTAGATCAGATCTAGTAGGTTGGGTGTTAATTTTAGGTTTGTTCTATGCTAGAGCAATTTGTTTCAATTTCTTTTCCACATTAGCAATCACATCAGCATAAAGTAAACTGCAGATAGAGCATAAATATAAATCGCAGAAGACAAGCCAAGATAAGAGGACACAAGATGTTGTGCTAGCCAGGGACAAACCCCACAATGTGGGGAAACCATTGATCAATTCTTCTTTTATGTTCTTCAAAGTTCAGCAGAGAAAATGAGAGAGATATTACATTTACAATAGAAGCCAACACTTTGACTTATCTAGATCTGAGAATATATCATTTCCTATAACGATGAGATCAGTTGAAGACATTCTGCTTCCACTGATTCTCCAAGGTGACAGCTTCACCTATCGTAGTGCCGCCTCTCGTTCATCATCTTCATGCTGCTCATCATGATGCATCTTCCATGGTCTTATTCATCATCAAGTTGCCCATGCTCATGATCTCATTCATCATCATGCTGCCCATGCTCATATCATCATGCATCATTATGCTGCTCATGCTCATGATGCTGCCCATGATCTCCTTTATAATCAAGCTGCCCATGATCATATCATCATGCTGCCCATGCTCCTATTATCATGCTGCTCATGATCACTATGCTGCCCATACATCATGCTGCTCATGCATCATGTTTCCCATGATCTCATCTATCATGCTGCCCATGATCTCATACATCATACTGCCCATGATCTCATCTATCATGCTGTCCATGATCATTATGCTGCCCATGCTCGTGATCTCATTCATCATGATGCTATCCATGCTCCACGATCTCATACATCATTATGATCATGCTACTTTAGATCCTTGTTATGTTGATATTAGATTTGAATATAGTAATGACTGTTGAGACTGTGTGTCTCCTTTTACAGGTATGAGAAACACTGAAACTTATTGAGATGACACCCAACGTAATCCTCATTACTGTTGTTTACAACGTCCTCATCACACCGCCTAGGTTAGGTTATGATTGTACCTCAGAGACATCCGGAACTGATAAACAAAGTGACCTTGATGCTACCTTAATTTTTTCAAGAGCAACAGATCAGGCAAGTTTGTGTGTTACCATTCATTGACTGCATTGTACAGTGTATAAGGTCTCCTCCATTTGCTGTGTATATGTATCTTCATGACCTGTGCATATATATATATCTATATATCTATATTATAATATATATATATATATATATATAATATATATATATATATATTATATATTATATATATATATTGCTGCGTATGCTATCTCAATGACTAGCGTATTAGGCTTGATGTTATTGCAACTAGATGTCTTCCATGATCAGCGTATATGTTGTCACCTGTGTGTATATATATTGCCACACTGTAATATGTGTTTGCCACACTGTAATATATTTATCCATGACCTGTGCATCCAGTGTATTAGGCCTCTCCTACCAGCGTATACAACATATAAAGTCTCCACCATTTGTTGTGGATATGAGTCTTATTTTACAGCATGTAAATGTCTTCCTTGACCTACGGCTAAGTGTCTTCATTACTGCGTTGGATCAGGGCATCATCTTAGGGCATCTTTCATTAGTGTTTCTCCTTCTCCAAAAACCTAAGACGTGGAGAGGAGATCACATGAAGAATGTGTGTACAAATGACCTCAAATCCTCTTCTATTTATACTAAAAAGTAGATGATGAATGGATATGACTATTGGGCTTCCGAGCCTACATAAGATGGTGGCCATCTTGACAATATGTCTTATAATACAAATAAATTCATAACTCCATAAATGCTTATCGGAATCGGATGATGTTTAGATCAATCCTACACCTCTCGACGCGAGGCATCCAATAAAAATATCAGCTGCCATAAATAAGATGACCCACATGGAGTTTGGCCCTAGTTTCCAATTTTAACACTCCCTCTCAACTAGGAAGAACTCCATCTGCTGATCCATATGTCCGATTGTACTATCTTTTCCATCAGTGCCCTGCACTGCTCTGCTCAGCTTTGCTCTGCTTTGCTGGCTCTGCTCTGCCCTGCTCAGCTCTGCTGGCTCTACTTTGCTCTGCTTAGATCTGCTCAGCTCTGCTCTGCTCAACTCTGTTGGATTTGTTTTGCTTTGCTTAGCTCTGCTAAACCATGAAGAAGAAGAATTGGTCAAGAATGTCCCATACCATTCTCCATTGATCAAAGTTAGTCTTAGAGTGCGTACCATTGGTCCCAGACTAACATCAACTAACCCAAAGTCAGCGTCATAGGGGGTACGACTCCTACCACTAGTCCCAGACTAGTATCATCAGCCTTAGAGTGTGTACCACTGGTCCCAAACCAGTCTCAACCAACCTGAAGTCAGCGTCATATTATGTACCACTCTCATTGGTCCTAGACCAGTCCTACACTGACCTGAAGTCAATCTCAGAGTATGTACCACTGGTCCCAGACCAGTCTCAATGACCCGAAGTCAGCATCATAGTGGGTACAACTCCTACAACTGGTCCTAGACTAGTATCATTGATCCCAGATCAATGAAGGTCATCCTAGCATAAGGAGTACGATAGATACAACGATGCGTCCATCGGTACTACTATGGTCCTTATCCTCATTTCCCTGCTCATTGATCAGATGAGAGGTACTTCCCATAAGTCCCAGACTGCATGGGTAGGATGCCTCGACAGGAGAACTTAATAAATCGTGTCCTCATAGGAGAACTAATCATCATACTACACAATTGCCATGGTGAACACATCATCCATGCCTCCCAGGAGAGCTAATCATCCTGCTACATAATCATCATGGATAACAGATCATCCAGACCTGACAGGAGAACTAATCATCCTGCTACATAGTTGTCATGGAGAACACATCATCTAGACCTCACAGGAGAATTAATCATCCTGTCCCACAAGACAACGAATCATCTTGTCCCAGTGTGCACCACCAGGGGAGGGTGAGTCACCCTGTGGTCGTATGTTGCTCCAGTAAGAACCGCAAGCCTCAGAGCTCCCAGATCTCAATGTATGCAACATGCAAGACCCTTTGATCCTTTTGTCTTGTCCCTATTGTCTTTAGTGATTTCTATTTCACTCTTGCTTGGGAATTGTCTTCACCTCAGCTCTGATACCATGTTAATTTTAGGTATGTTCTATGCTAGAACAATTTATTTCAATTTATTTTCCACATTAGCAATCACATCAGCATAAAGTAAACTGCAGATAGAACATAAATATAAATCGCACAAGACAAGCCAAGACAAGAGGACACAAGATGTGGCGCTAGCGAGGGACAAACCCAACAATGTGGGGAAACCCTTGTTCAATTCTTCTTTTATGTTCTTCAAAGTTCAGCAGAGAAAGTGAGAGAGATAGTACATTTACAACAAAAGTCAACACTTTGACTTTTCTAGATCTGAGCATAGATCATTTCCTATAACGATGAGATCAGTTGAAGACATTCTGCTTCAACTGATTCTCCAAGGTGACGACTTCAAGTATCATAGTGCTGCCTCTCGTTCATCATCTTCATGCTGCTCCTCATACTGCATCTTCCATGGTCTTATTCATCATTAAGCTTCCCATGCTCATTATCTCATTCATCATCATGCTGCCCATGCTCATATCATCATGCATCATTATGCTACTCATGCTCATGATGCTACCTATGATCTCATTTATCATCAAGCTGCCCATGCTGATATCATCATGCTGACCATGCTCATATAATCATGCTGCTCATGATCACTATGCTGCCCATACATCATGCTGTCCATGATCTCATACATCATGCTGCCCATGCATCATGTTGCCCATGATCTCATCTATATGCTGCCCATGATCTCATACATCATGCTGCCCATGCTCATGATCTCATTCATCATGATGCTGTCCATGCTCCATGATCTCATACATCATTATGATCATGCTACTTTAGATCCTTGTTATCTTGATACTAGATCTGAATATAGTAATGACTGCTGAGACTGTATGTTTCCTTTTACCGGTATGAGAAACACTGAAACTTATTGAGATGATAGCCAACGTAATCCTCATTACTGTTGTTTATAGCGTCCTCATCACACCTCCTAGGTTAGGTTACAATTGTATCTCAGACACATCCGGGACTGATAACCAAAGTGACCTTGCTGCTACCGTAATTTATTCAAGAACAACAGATCATGCCGATTTGTGTGTTACCATTCATTGACTGCGTTGTACAACGTATAATGTCTCCTCCATTTGCTCCTCATTACTGTTGTTTATAGCGTCCTCATCACACCTCCTAGGTTAGGTTACAATTGTACCTCAGACACATCCGGGACTGATAAAAGTGACCTTGCTGCTAACGTAATTTATTCAAGAACAACAGATCATGCCGGTTTGTGTGTTACCATTCATTGACTGCGTTTTACAGCGTATAATGTCTCCTCCATTTGCTGCGTGTATATAT